>JAODUG010021050.1:0-21467 GCA_027564795.1 Aphredoderus sayanus
TCTCTCTCTCTCTCTCTCTCTCTCTCTCTCTCTCTCTCTCTCTCTCTCTCTCTCTCTCTCTCTCTCTCTCTCTGAACCTAATATCCAATATCTCTCTCTTCTCTCCTCCAGGGCTACCCAGTGCTCCTCCCAGGGAAGTGTTGGGCGTTCCACGGAGTCCAAGGGACCTTGGTCATTTCCCTCTCTCATCCAATCAGAATCACCCATGTTTCTCTGGACCACCTCCCACGATGCAACTCTCCCACCGGCCGTATAGACTCTGCCCCCAGAGACTTTCAGGTCTATGTGAGTAGTCATCTGTTATGCCTTCATTAAGTCCTTCATTATGCCACCAGCTCTGTTCCCAAAAGTATTCTATTTTTGTTATGATGTATTTAAAGGTTTCCAGTATTATATTCACATTTTCTAGTTTTGTGGTCAGTTGTTTTGTCAGATGGCATCCAAATTAGGAATAACTTTGAAAACAGCCAAATAAAACAATTCCTTCAGATACTTTCTGGATAATAATGAATAATCTCTGAGCTATCCGCCCACTTCATTCAGTCATGCAAAGTACTGTGTGTACACTCTGGACTCTATAAACGTAATGTTTCTGTGTCATTTCTTTGTGTATTTCTTGTTCTCAGGGTATGATAAATGAAAAAGAGGAGAGCTCGTTGCTGGGGACGTTCACTTATGACCAGGATGGAGAATCTACTCAGACATTTACACTTCCTGTGAGTCACAATCTTCACATACAGACTGCATCTACAGTACAGTATAGACTGTTCCATCTGTAAGACTGACAGGATACTCAGAAGTCAGTGGATTTCAGGTGTGTTGCTGCATTTGCATAAGTAACGCTGCAGCTAATGTAATATTACAGAGTTGGTGACTGTCCTCGTGTATTGCTTTGTCCTGGGCCGCAGAGTGCTGACCTTGAACCATATAACTATATATACAGTATGAGAGGTTTCTAATTATACTGGTAGTTTTGCAGAGAGGAAGGTGGAACTCCACAGAAAGACTCTCCGTGGAGTCAGCATCTGCTTGTCAGCGCACCGCCATAACTGTTGACTCATTATTAGCTTGCAGTTGACGTGACATGTAGTAGGTCTGGTCTACGGTACCTTGAAACAAAACTAAACCCAACTGATCAAACTGCAAAAAGGCGGCATAGTCCTTCTTACTGTAGCCTATACTTGCCGAACCTGCACCACCGGTGTAATAAAAACTTAACAGCAGCATAATATTAATGGCGTTAAAATTATTGCATTACTTTTACAGCCACAACCTCTCTCTCACTGTTGCTTGCCAATGACTTTCATAACATACATGCTCTCATTGTGTATACTTCCTGCTGCTCTGCATCACGTGGTGTTACAGCACATTGCTATTTGTCGACAGATGTACAGTAGGAGCGCTTGTTTTGATGCAGTTGGTGTCCAGCAGAATCATTTTCATGTAGAAATAAGATCGCAGAGGTATAAATCAAGATCGAGATTTTATTTACATTAATCGTGCAGCCCTAGTATGCCCCGTTTTCACATTCCCTGAGGTTGTCATGGGATGTCTGTGACATGCTTTGCTCTATAAACCGCATGGATAAACCACAGCACCCTTATTAATCCTCTCTAACCAGCCCTGTTCAGAGCGTTGGTTTGAGTGCCTGTTCTTTTATGCAAATGAGCCACCGCTCACCCCACACCACTCTTCTGCGGGGTGTGCCTACTCGTGTACAGCATCTGACACCGTATCAGTTTGAACGAGACGTCCTTTTTCAATGGGAATATTGCGCCTGCATTCCACCGTAAGGAGTAGGAATGGGAGGGATATTGTTGTTCTACCTCTACACCGGCATTGGAGTGCCACAACACTGTCTATAAAAAGGACAGCCAGCATGACAGAGCAGGGATATTCACACACATTTTGAATGAATGACAATGTCCGTGGCCACTACAGTACGATTCAATGATGCGGTCGATGGCCACTTTGGGGTAGGCTATCAACACAATATTGCCAGAAACGGACTGACATGATTATTTAACATTATAAGATGTAAACCATATGCATATGATCATGTACATTCATTATTCACCTCGTGCTTTCACTACAACTCATAGACCAAAGGCATAGGCTATGCTATAACCCAGATAGTGTCAGTTTATTATCAACAAGCGATACTGTGGTAGGCCTAACTTATATTACAACTGAAAAGATCTGGAGGGGCATTATAAATGACCTCCCCTTGTGACACCCCATGCAGAGCAAAATGCGAATGGCTTGCTGAGACAACTTCTCTGCCTATGTACTTTTCCTGTCAGTGTTGTTTCTGAAACTTTCATGGAACGTTCAATCACTCTGAATTAATTATGGGAGTGCATTCATTGTGAAGGTACATATGAAGCTGCCTACAAAGTCAATCAAAATAAGGTATTTTAAACAGCTGATTTAAGATTAACGCTCGTCGCTCATATACTGCCTGAGAATGCTGGCTACTTAGACTTAGACATCCTGTTGATTGGAACACAGCCATTTTGTAGGAACATATAATGCCATTTGCTCTTTTGCATAGCTTATTAATTCTCAATTAATATTTTATTGTATTTCATTTATATTTTTCTGTCCACACAGAATCCCTCTGAAGTGATCCATCGATTTGTGGAGCTGCGGATCCTCAGCAACTGGGGTCACGTCGAGTACACGTGTGTGTACCGATTCCGCGTCCATGGAAAGATCCCATCAACGTAACACACATTGACATACTGAATAGGACAACTTTTCAACAACAACAAAAAAAACAAAGAAACCTTTTGGCTAAGAGTTTTCATAAGCCAACTCTCTAGTGTGTGAGTGATTTATTTCTAAAATTTGTAATGCTAAAATGAAAATCCAGAAAATGTTCTGTACATTTTCTGTAAATGTCTGTTTACAGATTGACATTTACAGTATAGCCCTATCCAAGGTTGCAGTGGATTAGGGATAGTTACAGGGGTAAACTGGACTACACATCTTATGTTTTTGTCAACACAGTCCCATAGCCAAAAAGCTATGGGACTAATCTCTAGCTTGTGGCTAGAGATTAGTTAACTATCAAGTAGCTGGTAAGTCTTGACTAAAAGGTATGTGTGGCCACATGTGTGGCAATTGCAAATAAGATATATGTCCTATCATACATTAGAAATGGAAGATACAGCCGGAGTCATTCTTGTGTTCCAAGAGTCCTATGTTTCCCAGATTTATGTGGCACATAATGTGTTCCTATGTTCCCTACATCTTGTGTTATCCAGTTTTATACTGTAGCATATATGGGAGCCTAAAAAACTACAACTAAACTATAAAGACTACATACAGTATGCATTTAAATTGTTATCTTGTGGTCCAAAGGCTACGCTTAGCTTGCTGTTAAAAAATCAAACCAAATCATCAAATATAAAATCTGACTTGGAGAACATTGGTTACTATGGCTTGCAGCAATAAAACAACCCAAACTTCATTGAGTTGTGTTTGATCCCGAAACACCACAGATATAACAATTATTTTTGAGACCTTTAAAATAAAGTAAAATAAGCATTGGATTCCTTGTGTTCATATAGCTGCTTTGAAGCTGCTTGTTCCAATATAAGTCAAATTGAATATCTATTAAATATGTTTTCCATTAAAACTAGTCAAATTTGACCCAAACACGATAGGAGGAATAATAACAGAAGTCTGGAGTCTAATATTGAACTGGGGAACATAGGACCCTATAAGAACACAAATATGTTCCCCCATACAGCCATTAAAGTTATTTAGCCAACTTAAGGGCAGAAAACAGAAGATCTGCGAGTCTAGCAAAACTCAAATAATTGAACTATATATTGCATTGCATTACCTCTTTAGACGTAAGGGACATATACGGTAATCAAAACATCCATTTGCGCATTTTTAACTAAACAAAGTCCCTGGATGTGTACTCTGGTCACATAATGCCAGTCATATCTAGCTCCATGAAACTAAGTGTTAGGGCAAAAGTAACACCCTGTTTGTTGATAAAATGTATGTCTGTGCTCTTATCAGACACAGTCGCAGTGTTTTTTCAGTGTTTTGTACTGCTTCATGCAATATGCTGTCAGGAAAGTTAGTTACTCAAAGTACATTACAGCCATGTATTATGATAAAGAGCACCTTGAGATCACCAGAACCATTTTAGATTGACCACCTCAATCATTATCACAAAAACTAAAGTCTACAAATATTCTATTTTCTATGTTTTATTTGTGATCTGAATTGTTCATATTTTGCATTGATAGCTTTAGAATGTACAGATGTTTTACAGATGACTGCAGAGAATAACAGTTGATCAGTATTTTCTGATAATTTAATTTGACATTAATGTTGAAGGTCCTCAAAAATGATCTAATATAGGCACTAAATAATACAGTATGTATATTCTCAGCTGAGCTAAGGTTTGTTGATATGTGTCATGCTAGGCTATATGAAGTAAATGTATCTGACTTATATCATTCTTTATTTAAGTAGTACTAATCAAATGCCGAAAGTGTTGGTAGACAGAACATTCATTTTTACTAAAGGTACACAGGTTTTCATATTTTTTTCACCCAATGAGATCGTTTTAAGGTCTTCAGGTTTGTATTTGCTTTAATACTTGAATACCTTTCGCTAACCCCAAAACCTGTAAGAATGTTTAATATGCATGTTACCTCATTCAATGTTGAATTGTTTTAAATATAAAATCTGCATTGAATATGTGGTGCAGAAGCAAATGTATAATTTTTTTTCATGTTTTGTGTTGCATATATTAGGATATTTTACTTTTACGTTTTAATGGACCAGAAAAGAAAAGGTGACTAGAGTTAGTCATGTTGGCTTTTAATATTTACAGTGCTCATTTCAGAATGCTGCTTTATCATTGATCTCAAATACATGCAGTATTACATGCATTTTTCTTACAAGGAATACGTTGTTAATCCACTCTGTGTAAAAAAAGAGAAAGAAAAAAGTCTCTTTATAAAGCCATAAGCAATATGGAGTACAATGCTCTTCATTTGTGCATACCTCTAATTGTCTATCCACATGCCAAGGTGGATCTGGGAACCATTTTCTTGTTGGATTATATTTCTGGTCGATACAGTATAGGCTATGTGTGACTCCTGTGCATGTCAAACACTTGAGGGATTCTTAATTGTGGATTACCATTGTTCGCCATACATAGTTTTTCTGACTTTCATAATAAAACATTTCCTGTATTCACTGTTTCATTTTAAATTGTATTTTAGTTTAACTTAGTCAACACAGAGCAAAAATACATACATTAATTAAAGGTATAAGTCATTCTGGAGAAAACTTGATATTTGACCTCAATCAAAACAAAATTACCTCTCTTCCATGCCATAGCGCTTCCTCATTAGCATAGCGAAAGCTACGACATTGTTGTGGTCTGCACTATTTTGTGTTCCTATTTATGGAGCCAGGGCTGTGTTGAAACACCATCTTATTTTTTCAGCACACGCCGAACGAGCAGCTAGTGGACTGTGAGGAGATATTTGGTGAATTTGACAAACAAGTGTATTAGGTTACAGTCGCTGACTATATCTTTAACTATTATGATTTAATTCATGCCCCCACCACCAAGGTTATAGTTTGGATCTTCTTCACTATGTTAGAAATCAGCACCAAATTTAGACAATTGACACATATTAGTTAGTTATAGAAGTTGTGATTTCTGAAGTTGATTCATGACAAGTAACTTTTGGCAGTTGATTTGTCCTAATGAGATAGCAGAGAGGCTGGATGAAACTGCGTATGGACACAATCATGTAGATTAACAAGTCTATACCGCGTGGGAGTGAAACCCCCATCAGATACACAACTAGGGCGGGCACATAATGGACGTTAATCAGCATAAATACAGTAAGCACACTTTTAAATGCTCGCTTTTTGATGGGGTGGGCATCCTTCCCTGTGGGACCTGACTGGTGGAGCAATCTGAGAACCATGATGTTAGAGAAAGAAGTGACAATCAAAGCCAGAAACAAGGCAACCTTGATTACATACAACTTAAACAACAGTTCTCTGAAGAGCTTCAGAGAGATGCAAAATCCAATGGTTAAGATCGACACTGTCAAACACAACATTATTCTCCACTTGGGTGCTTTGAAGTGAAGGAATGCTAAAGGGTGGCAAACGGCTAGGTAACAGTCCAAACACAGTAGACAGAGCAGTAGTGGCACCCCAAACTGGCTCAAACCCCAACAGATGAAAAAAGCGCGATCCATTGAGTTATTGAAAATGTTCCATAGAAACTCAACAAAAAGGCAGACACAGAATATCAAATCAAAGGCAGCAATGGTAAGAGTAAAGATGTCTGATGTGGAGCATATACCAGGTTTTCCCACTAGCAGGCGTATGACCAGAGCGTTAGTTGGAAATCCCAGGGATGAAACACAGACCACTGCTGGCAGGTAAATCCAGGTGAGGGTATTGTCATTGGTGTGGTTGAGGGAATTTGTCTTGTTGGAAATTAAACTGTCCATCGTTTTGCCTGTAAATCACAATATCTCACCTGTAAAGCTGTTAAAAGAGATCAGGATGTATGAACGACTAATGTATGAAAATCAGAGCTCTCATTTAACCGTATACTGTAGGATGCGTTCAAAAGTGTAAATGAGCTTCTGTTAAAATTAGGATATGTACAGTAGCTTACCATCATACACTGGTACCATACCACCTTACACAGAAAATCCATTATTTGCAGAGAATAATGGAGTAATATGACAATACCATTAGAGACGGACATCAGCTTTGTAGACACATTAGAATTATGTTTTTGATAAACAATGAATGACAATGGCAGGTAAAAACTAACTGGTTGTTTTTTATATATACAAAGCTGATGTCCATATCTACTGGTATTGTCATATTACTCCATTATCTTACACATTCGAACTGTTGCATTGTTTAGGCGTACTTTTAGATACATTTATGTTTTGGATTTTAGACAGCAATTAGCAATTTAGACAGCAATTAGCTTTACAATTTGATGTACTTTATTGAGAAAACATTTGAAGTCTGAACTACAGTATGAGCTGTTGGTGTACCACCTACCCTGAACAAGGGATTAATTCTTGCTTCAATTGCGCTTTCAATATTTCTTCTGTTTGTTTTACTAGTCTTCAGAGCTTTGCTTTGCAAAGGATGTGCAGGTGTTGTTTTGTCTGTCTGTTTTCTTTATGCAAATTTGGATCCATGAGACATTTAGCTATTCAAATAACGTCCTAAACGGTTCTAAAAAAAACTTGGCTTTCTTTAAAAAAATATATTTTGAATAGGTTCCACGTTTGATTTAGTTTTATAATGACTATGAATAGTAGAAGTCTTCAACAAAGTTTTACAATATCCCCTATCAAAATTGAATTCAACCTTAATACCCCCAGGGCTTCTGAGGCCCACTGATGTATTAATGTACAATGGAAGGATGCTTTATTTTCAATCCATAGGCCCACATTAAAGTGCCAATACAATGCTCATCAAATCACAGATCTATTGAATAATGTGTTTAAAAAGATTATTTAGTACAACTTTCTGGAGCATACTTTAAAAGGCAAAACGACATGTTTGGATAGACATATAGTAGGCAAATTGTTGTTATGTTCCTATAATAATCAACTTTATAAGAATTTGATTCCATCATTTAAATGTTTAAGTTTTAATGTAATATGTTTAAATTACATTTAAAACATTACATAAGAAAAAGATTTAGGTTCTGATAAAAAAGAAGTAATATGCTCATCCATGAGAAATGCGATATAAACATAATATTGTAAAATAAATATCAGTTGCCATACCTCTTAAGGATTCCAGTGCTGAAATCCAACAGTCAATAATGAACCAATTATCAGGAATAAACGTTGTGTGATGTGTATTGAAACATTCTGTGTTTATAAACCCAACCCATCCAGAAGAAATGTTATGACACCAGCAGTTTAGAAAGTATTGATGTCTATTTGAATAACCAAATTCGATGTCAAATTCACTGTCATCAATTATGTATTACACACAAACTGACAGCTTTATATGATTATATATGTATATAGTTAATTGAATGTTCCTCCCTCTAAACATTTTAAATTAAAACATTTATTTGATCAGATTGAACATGTTGTTTTCCATGCAAATGGTAAATTGTCTAAACTGGTTTGCACAATTACTTTCAGAAATATCGTTATATAACTGGTGGTGTTATGAAATATACCATTTGTTGTGTGTATCATGTTTGTCATTAACTGGCTTGGTGTGTTGTCTCACTGTTCATTTTAAGTTTAGACACATTAGTAATAGCTTGCAGTGGATTTCACATGTTTACCTTGCATCACCTGTTTTCTGTTGCATCAGTCAAATTAATGTTGAGCTGCAGTGGTGATCCACAGGGAAAACAGTAACGCATACATACTTAGGATCAGCTGCCACAAAAGTCCCTTACCTAAAACAATATGATGAAGATGTAAAGCTGGACACAGGACAGCAACAAGGATCTTCATTATATCCCCAGAATTGTCCTTTAGAAATGTAGTATATGGGCTTTAACAGAACATTTATTCAATGTTTAATGTCAAATTATACTTTGTAACTTTCGTCTTGCAATGCAGAACACCTAGACTATCAACCATTAAGTCTGCCCATAAACATATACCATCCAATAACTGCACTCAGAATTACACCACCACAACAACCAATCACAATTTAGTAGGGTTGAGCTCATGGATGGTTATTTTTCAATGTAGCCAAGATTGTCCCAATATAAAAGTACTATGAATCCCCACAGACCATGTATTTAAGGCCCTCGCCCCTGTGAGCCATGGCCAAATGTTAAATAGTTGAATGGGCCACTATTGAGCTGTACACGGTTGGAATGGACCAGGACTCTACACACTTTAATAAGGTAAAATGGATTGAATTACTGTTTTCAGATTAACACTGTTATTCTAAAAGAACATTCAGGATTTGTATGTACAAGGTAGCATGTATAACAATAACAGATTAAATTGTGGTCGATCTTATAACTGCAAGAGAAATAATTACAAAACCAGTTGGGGACAACAATTGCTTTCTCTCTTTCTTCTACCTGGTAGAGCCTAACCATGTCCAACACAACTGTGAACTCCACTACTATTCCCAGCATGCCCGGTGGACATGTGCCATGGTACCAGTTCTCCATGTGTGCTGTGGCCCCTTATGGATTTATCTTCTACTTTGGGGTTAAGATGTTGAACCTGCTAGTGGGAACACCGTGCAACGCTCTGGTCATTTGGCAGATCAGCACAAAGAAGAATGACGCGTCTACCTCAGACATCTTCATCCTCAACTTAGCCGTCCTGGACGTCTACTTCTGCCTGATGTCTTGCGTAGACCTCATTAACCGGCTGCTACTAGGCGACGACACAATCTGGTACTTCCAAAGGTTTGCCTACGGGGTCAAAGACATAACACCGCTCTTTTTGGTAAGTTTGAAGAGGTAAAAGCAGTCTGGTGGTTGTGATACTCTCGTCTTCGGCCTGTGGTGTTGTGTAACACAATACCTAATGATGACAATGCTTATTAACAGTAGGTCATTCTTACATTGCCCGCATTAGTTTGATTGTTGTAATGAAGAAGTATCAGCGTTTTGTTAAAGCATGACAATTATAGCTTTGTTAAGCATTATATGTAGATAATACAGCATCCACCATATAACTGGTGTTTCCTGTTCACGTGTCACAGGTGTGCATCTGCGTGGACCGGTACATGGCTGTTACCCACCCTGTTCTGTTCAGCAATCTCCGTGACAGCAAGATTCGTATCGGCATTTCTGCGGTAGTCTGGGCCTTTGTTCTGGCCTACGCTCTCACCAAGTGCTTGCTGGGGGTCATGAGCGTCACCGAGATCTTCAGCGGCATCATCCTCTTTGCCTTCGCCGTCATGCTCTTCTGCAACGTGTCCGTCATCTGGGCACTCCGCCGCTCAGTGGCGGGAAAGGAGGTGATGCACCCAGTGAAGAAGAGGGCCCTGAGGATGGTGCTGATCATCCTGGCCATCATTGTGGTCAACTACCTGCCCCCGGTTGCCCTCATGCCGTTCGCCTCTTACTACTCTGTTGTCCTATTCCGCTGCCAGATCAGCATTGTGGTGTTCGCCATCATGGACCTGAGCAGCAGCATTGAGCCCCTGCTCTACATCACCAAGATGGACCGCGTCGAGCGAGGCTGCTGTGGGCAGAGCGCCACAAACAAGGTGTGAATATCTGGCTATTGTAGGCACCGTGTTTGTGAGGCGCTAATGAAAACAGGTCTTTATTTTTCATTTCCGTTTCATTTTTAGAATTATAGATCTTGTATGTTTATTTTCTTCCCCCTCCTGAAACCCTACAAGCATCCCGTTATTGCTTTGGATTCCTGTCCCACAGTTTAACCCTCCTGTCGCCCTACGGTTAGGTTAGAGAAAAGGTATTTTGCGGATCATTATTTTGGGTTCATCCTTCCGTTGTCCTTGGGTCAAATTGGTTAGGTTAAAATATAGGTTAATAAAACATTATTTAATTATTATTTACCCTCCTGCTGTCCTGGGTTTAGGGTTGCCTTTTGTGGGTCTTTTGACCTCAGGGCGACACGAGGGTCAAGCACAACTGCTTTAGCCAGAACACTTTTTGTCTTAACCCTCCTGTTGTCAATATATCGTATTGTGCCACCAGATGGCGCCATCTGATTGTGTCCTCTTTATTGTCAGTGATGTGTGTATTTATTATTATATATTTATTTATTTTCTTCTCGTGCCTTTTAATCCTCCAGTTGTCCTCAGGTTTCAAACACATTACCTTGTTGTGCCAGCAGTGCACATCATGTGTGTGTATGCTGTAGAATTAATGATTGGTGCCTTCTATCCACCACAAACAGGTAGTGCACTGGGTCAGTTTGACCTGGAGGACAACAGGAGGGTTAAGGATAGAATGGGAGGCGATTTGTCATCAAGTGAAAAGGCTCCTTATGGAGCCCCTCCTGTTTGTTGAAATAAGATGGTTCTATTGCAGCTAGCTCAGCAATCCCACCACGTCCCTTTACAACAGCTTGTTAACAGACATTGCACAGTGTTATTAGTGCTACTAATTAAAAAGATCATATTGAAAACCCTGTGGAACCAATTAAGTAAATGGACAGGGAACAAAAACAACTACGTAATAAAACAATTAAAAAATATATATTAAGCCCTATACATATTTCCTAGCCTAATGATAATGTAAATTACCAGTTAATTTAACATTGCAGGAATGACATGGAATGATTGCAAGACAATACCATAACATTTTTACAGCTGCTAACTTAATATAATGGCACAATTTGAGATTTTGTCAGCATAAATGAAAGCAATACAACTGTAAACAGATCTCAATGTTACGAAATAAGTAAACAACAATACTTATGCAATAAAATAAATGTCCTTTATTTTCAATGCTTCTTAACAGTACAGTGATTTGCCTGATTCCTGTTTTTACATCTAATAACAATTTAGAGCTAAATGAGAATAGATTGTATTTGATATGCTAGAATCAGATCGCTGTGACAATGAAGAGTCTATTAAGGTTAATAAAGTAAGAAGGTTCATTATCTTTCCACTGAGTTACTGTATGTTAGTTTTTAAATTGTTACAATATGATTTACTGCACCTACTTTGCATTACATCCTTCACAACCTGAACATGACCAGTGTATGGATTGTGCCACACCATTAAAGTGATTTCAGATTCAGAAACACATTAGCGGGCAATGTTAATAAAAAAAACTCTTTAATACACAATTAAACACTGACTTTAAGGTTGAGTGATTTTGGCATGCAACTCCTTCAAACTCTCTAGGCTTACCTCAGGTCCATCTTCTGAGGTCACATAACCAGGATAGAGGGGGTAAAACTGGGTGGGCGGGTTAGTGAGGGGGCCCTGCGCCTCAGATGATGGAGGGGGCAGGATTGGTATCAACTTGGCATGTGCGTAATCGATCTCAAAGCCCTCAAAGACCAGAGCTACACCAGAGGCACCCAGCGCCTCTTCCAGGAGCCTGGCCAACTTCAGGGCTGCCAGAACTATGCCTTCATAATCCTCTTTCTCCAGTCGGAATATATCAGAGGTTAAAGGTCGGCGTGGGACTAGCACAGTGAATCCAGGAGAGTTGGGGAAAGGCGTGAGGAAGGCCACATGACCTTCATCTTCCCACACTCGCCACTGCTGCTCTTCCCCGCGTATGATGCGTGGAAACAGGCCTGGGTGGGCAGGATCATCCCCCAGAAACGTGAGGTTGGGTGGGGCATCAGGGACAGGAAGCTTGGCCCTGATCTTGGCCTGGACTTCTGCAAGGCGAGAGTCGTCCCAGCGAGGGCCATTCTTGGAGGTACAGTAGCCTGGGTCACAGTGGTTGTGCTCCTCCTCTGCTGCCAGGTGAGGGCGCCACTCATCCTCTAAGCCATGCAGGGGAAGAATACGAATCTGTGAAGGATAAAAGTGAAATGAAACTGAATTAAAACTGAACAGATCTTGTAGAATTACACAGTAGGCCTAGTCATTGTGTTAGCATAAAATGTTTAGCAGTTAGTAGATGTTTGTCTCCAAAGACATTTACAATAATCTATGTCAGAATAGGTTATACACAGTCCAGACACTACAAGAAATGTATTTTGATAATGACTAGATAATGACTGCAGCATGCCAACATGGCCAAATTGGCTATACATTTTACAACATACAATTAAATGGGGTATTAATAGCCAGAATACCAGCACAAGAATAAAATGTTCCAAAAATATCACTATAGATAATCAAACTCGTCATAGAGAGAGGGGGTGTGGAAAGAGAACTGTAACATCCACTTTGACTCCGACACTGTAGAGTTATTATTTTAGACATGACCAACTTATAACAATTCACAGAAACACACTCACCTGAGGTGGCTTGCCTTCATGGGGTCTAGAGACAAGCGCGCATCTGCGAACACCCAGCTTGTCACACAGTAGGTGTCCAACAGTTCTAGCCCCCATCAACATTCCCAAATAATCACGCTCATCCAAATGAAAAATGCTGGCTCCTAGACATGCTTGGGTCTTCCTTTCCAAAAGGACAGAGCCAGAAATCCACGGCTTATGATGGAGAGACGCCACTAGTTCCTGTGACTCCCATATCACTTGGCGATGTACAAATGCAGACATTCTAGAGAACAAAGATAAAAAATCATAATAGTAAATGGAAAATAGACCCTAATAAAGTGATCCGTTTGTCCTCACAAAATATTCATCACCATCAATATTCTACAAAATATTCATCACCTTATTCAGTAGCTTTATTCAGAAATTCCAGAAATGGCAAGTTCTCAAATAAAAGTTTGAAAGTTACACCGACTTACCTCCTAATCAAATAGTTTGTCCACATAAAGCAAATAACTTAACCTACAACGATATGGGTAATGTGGCGCTGAACTAAAATATAGCAGTCGTGCTAATTGAATCACTATGTCACCAGATTGCACCATGGCATTCACGACACGTGGTATGTTGCCCCATGACGTACATCCTGGGAATGAAAATACACCCAGAGAAACTGCCACTTGGTGTCAGTGCTGTAAAGTCAATGAGAATAAAATCTCAAGAACATATTTTAATTTCAGAATGGTTCATAAATAGCCAAATCTAAAATTCCACTTCCAATATATGTGTATCGACGTCTTAAAACGTGGCCTGCGTTCATAATGGTCACATTTACGTTCAATGAACGAACGGTAGTGGACTTTAATTTATAAAACAGCCTGGAGGAGTAGGGTTTTAAGGTATAATTGAAATCTACAGTGGTGCCTTAGTTGTAGTGACTGATGGTGACTATTCACGAATGTGCAAGCATTCTGGTCTAGGCTAGGCATATAAAAGCACACAGCTTCCAAATATTCACCATCTCGTCACACATACATTGCGCCACACTCCGCACGTCCATCGAGGTGTTTCAAAGTAGTTCAAGAATGCTGCAAACGTTTTCCAGGAAACATGCCGTTCAGGAAAGAAAAACATTATTTGAACGTAAACGATCACTTTCACTGTTCAACGCAAGGGATGGGTGGGTCTGTTCTCGCTGTTCTCCGCCCCTCGCAGTATCCTGGAAATAACTCCAAAATTAAAAGGGAATGTGATAGGCTCATGGTAGAACTATAACGAGTAGCCACACAGTGCTCTGTAGGCTACTACTAGTAGCATGATATTAGACTACCACTCTGGTCTACCATACTCTGATGATAATAAATAAGAAATGGTAAATTTCTTCAGCTCACACCTAAAAATCAGCAATGCAATCATAATATCCTAAATAAGATAATAAATGAAGGTGGTTAAATAATATCTCACATCTAAAAATCAACAATGAAATCAACAATGAAAAGGTCAAAAATAAATTAAACAGGTATATAAGAATATGATAAATGTGTGCTGCTGCTACCACTGCTATTAAAATACAATATGACTTCACTCAGGAGGATCATGTCACAGTTGACAGTTAACACAACCAAATAAGCAAAATATGATAATGCTTATATTTATTTATTTGTTAACAAAGAAATTATCAACACTACTGACAGAGAATATCAGGCTCTTACAACAGACATACTCTATGAAAATAAATGTGATGGACAGAAAATTCTATAGCCATCTATACCATTTTCTATTTGCTTATACATTCTATATGGCCATGCAGTAAAAACCCAAATGTGCGTCTGTGTATGTCAGTTGAGTTCTCAGACATATTATCTCAGTTTTAAAGTCATACATGACAGAAGTGCAATGGCTCAGAAATAAAAGACTTAACAGTAGCCGTCTAAACACACAGTTTCTAGAAGTGCAGCTGGAGATCGCTCATCAAATATGTACTGCTCATCAAAATCACAAATAGCAACAAACCAGCTACTCATACTGGTAGTCATATAGTTTCAAGTTGGGCTGGTCATCTAGGGCTTCAGTGCCGGGTGGAGAATATATGTGACCAAGTGCTTGTCTGTAATCAACTTACAGTGTATCCTTGCCGGTGGAACTATGAATAGGCCTTCCTTACAGTATTACTACATTACATCCACTTAAGCTAAATGTCAGAGCTCAGTGAAAGTTGTCTAGTTTTTTATTTAACAGTTGGGCCAGGTGGACCACCTGGCCCAACAATACAATATATATATTTATATTTATATATACAATAAAAATTTTGAGATATGGCCTGTATAGTTATTCCAGCAATACTTTTGGGATTCAAGCAAGGCCGTAATCATAATATATATTAGGGGACACACATCCCCCCAAATATTCAGCTGTGCTCAAAATTTCACCCCTCAATATGTTTAGATAAAATATGTAAATACAATAAAAATGTGATATGCCAAAAGGTCTCTCTCCCCCAATGTTGACTCCATGGCTAAAACATGCATGGCTCTTACTGATTTAAAATGTGAGAAAAGAAATGTTACTTAACTGCCACTGTCATGTGTTTTAGAACGTCTGCCTGATGTGCCTGAGAGGTCAACCAATGAAATCTGACTAGCTCCCCTACACGTGTGTGTTAATGTGCCATATTCCTTTCAGAAACAGAGCAATGGCAATGTTAGCAAAAATATACCGTACTGATATTTGGGTTAGTAGGTTAGCTCACGTGACACCAAAACATACATCTTAAAATAAAATGTATTCTTATACCATACAATGTACAGTCATTTAATTTTATATCCAACCTGTGTGAATACCCCAGACACATTTTAACTGAATATGTTACTGTAAACGGCAAGCACATTGATATACAGACTCTGTACATTAAATTTATAGACTTTAGAGTCAATTCATATTCGTTCAATATTACTGCCTGAGGAATGACATATGACACACTGATAACATGCATAGTAAATGAATGAATGCAGCCATTGGGCCCCCAAATTACTGGGAAAGCCACAAGACAAATGTGATTTTTGGTCTTTTTCCAGTACAGTTGAAATAGAAAATCAATTATTATACAGAATGTTTGACACGTGTGTATGTTATGCTGTGCAAACCTTAAATTATTTGATATGGGAGCATTTCCAAGGTTTCATTAACAGAGTTCCAAATGTAGGAGTGTCCAGTTATATAATTATTTGTAAGGTCATCTATCTATATCCCCTGCTATTGATAGCTTGAGCTTTCTCCTTTTGGCCAGAAAAAACTATCAGGAAATATTATCAGTTTAAATGTTTACCGTACAGTATGTTAAATGTATCCTCTGAGACTATTGTGATTAAGGGCTATATAAACTTTACTACTGAAATTTTAACAACTCTAGATTCAACAGAGTTGTGCTTGTCTTGCAAGTACCGTAATGGTGAACATATCACCCTCTGAAACTGGGTAGTTGCTCACGCGATTTGTCATGGGAGAAATGTTTGTGTGCTCACATGGCACTTTCCTGCACAAGCTAGATGTACACAACTGTGTAGTACACACAAACGTGTAGTCACTAATTATAGCTCTAGTACCAAAGTTTAAGGTGCCAACAGCACAGAGCATACTGCAAATTCCATCTGGTTTCACTCATGTGAAAGGACCTGACTGACAGGTTTCACACAGATGACTCCACCTATTCAAATATTCATATGCTGCCAAATGAGCAGCAATTTTAGTGTCAGTAACATGAATAGCCTTTTTAAATATTAACCAGTTTATAGCCTCGCAAGATCATCCTGACTCGCGAGCTTCAATTTAATCTCGCCGTTGTGAACAATCCATCTGGCATGTCAGGTTAAGCCAGTTTGACAGAATGTCACACCCAATGACTGTTTACGCTTCAGTAAATGTCCTGAAGTGAGTTTACAGGTACTTGCACTCGAAAGTGCCCTTTGCAACAGTATGACCAAATTACAGTGATTAAACAAATACAATTTATTACTAAATGAAATTCCACGACTTTAACCTATAATAATAAAAAAAATATAAATCTGAATTTCCATGAGCTACATGGAACAGGAAAAACAAAGGCAGCGGGCATAGAAATTAAATTAATATTGAGTAGGTCCGACACGTTAACATTAAGTAATTTCATTTCTTGAGACCCCTGTAAATGTAATACTACATTTAGTCTGATGAATTGGAACGCCAATGGAATAGACATGAAAATTCCATTATATTCCAGAAATTACATGACCAATGGGAACCCTGCATGATATTAGCATTGGCTTCATACATAGGAGTCAGGCATGCCAAGAGTCATTGATAGATCTTTAATAGAAAAAAAGAATGAAGACAGTATACAAGCCACACATAGTTGAAGATAACCAACATTAAATAAAATCCACAATCCTAAGTGAGGATAGAGAAACTATGTACAAAGACATGTTCAACAGGACTCTAGTGTAACAATTCAGGAATATGAGGCCCCTTTCTGGACTCAAAGCTGCTTAGAGGAAAGCTTAAATTGGGATGTAACTGGACATTTGAAGGTGATCAAAGGGGAACGGGAGAAAAGCTGTTTTTCTGGGTCTGGCCACTGACTGGTTCAAGGAGTGTTAAACAGATGAATATTGGTCAAGACTTACTACTGGGAGGTACAATATTTTTCACATGCCTAGCAATTCACAGTAACATACAGTGCCCTTTGGAGCATGTTTAAGCATGCCATGTATACTCAGGACTCTCCAGGGGACTGGGAGCCCAGCATGTACCAATGCTTCCACTAACAACCTCCCAGCCCCCTCTCCTAGACTCAAAAATGTGTAATGTCTACCGTTCTGACCATTCCCTCTTTACTTCACTGGAAGAGTTTCAAATAGCCAAACTACTATGCCAGACTATGCACATCTTTTTATGGCATGCAAGTATTGGTACAGAAACAAGCCCATTCTACTGTGGGAGGTGAGGGAAGACTACTCCACATACTGGGTTCAGGGCCTAGGCCACTGAGCTGGTCTTGCGACGGTTCTTCGCATTGCGAACCTCCTCCATCAGGTCTTTCAGATACTGGATCTCTCTGCTGATGGAATCTGCTTTCTCTGCCAGCTCGTGGTTTCTCTTCTCCAGGTCTCTGCATTCTGCACTCAGCACCTCCTGCTCCACCCGCTTCTTCTGCCGGTACCGTGTGGCAGCCGTCTTGTTCTGCTCCATCTTCTTCAGTTTCTTTTCCACCACCTTGGGGGCCCCCGACACAGACTTGACCTTGGGGGAAGGGGAGGAGGGCTCTGGCTTCGAGTAGGGTTTGGTCCTGGAGGAACCAGCTGAGGGGGAGGGTGTGGGAGGAGATGGGGGTGGATGTTGAGTTGGGGATCCGGAGAGCGATTCAATGCCGGAGTCGCTGTCGCAGTCGCTGGATGAGATGGAGGTGTTGATAGAAGGAAGATTGGCAAGGGAAACCAGTGTAGACTCATCTTTGGGCGTGATCACAACAACAAAGGGGGAGAGTGTGACCACGATGGGAGTGGGGGTCTGGATGCTTCCACTGGGATCAGGCAATACTGCCGCAGTGAGTGTTGCGGCAGTCTTTTCCACTTCTAGGACATCCACTTCACTCCCCAGCTCCAGTGTGTAGGCCGGAGACGGGGGAGAAACAGAAGGAGCTGGCGAGGGAGGCTCAGGTTTGACAACCACCTCTTGATCTGTAGGCGCCGCTGGTAAAGGGAGCTCCAAGGGGAGTGGGGGAAGATCGGTCAATGGTAGATCAAGGCCCAGAACATCATGCTCGACAGGGATTGGTGCATCTAACGGGTCCAGGGCCATGTGAGAATCGAGGGTGGCCAGGAGTTCCTCGGGGGAGCTGGCAGACTCGTCTGATGTACAGGAGCCAATGAGGGATTCCAGGTCAAAGTCACTTAAGTCAATTTTCTCTGCCATCCACTCCATGCCTGAGAAAGGATCTGTAGGCGCAACGCATTTATCATCTTCCAAACAACTTTAGAAGTACATTAGAGCACTAATGGCAGTCAATTTTGCCACAGCAACCATATTACCCCATTAGTAAAAACATATGTTCAAGAGTCAGAAAGTACAGGTCTTTCCATTGTTTTTAAATGAACTGTGGGCACAAACATTTACATGCACACAAGAACTATGCCCGGCTATGAAAGAGCTTGGATTACAACACAGGGAGTGTTGTCATTCTCTGCTCAGAACACAATTGCTCCACTATATCTTTAGATAGAAAATACTAGTTTGACGCTATATTGATTACAATTTAATACAACGCACTTTCATGCTCCCTCACCTTTTCCATCATCTGCTCCTACGTTTGTGTCGAGCAGGTCACTGACACCCAGCCATGGGACGGACACCGAGTCGTTCCTGGCCTTGGCTCCCAGGAAGCCGGGGTAGGCCGGGGGAGAGGGGGGCGGAGAGGCAAGAGGGAGGGGGGAGCTCAAGGACTGGCAAGGAGATGGGGAGGAAGCATAGGAGGGCGAAGCTGGCGCCCTGCCCTCTAAGAAAGAGGAGGGAGAGAGAGATTCCTCTTCATCTTCATCCAGAAGGGGCCCCATGGGGTCAGCCATCAGACACGAGGGCCCTAAGCACAAAATAAAAAGGCACCTTTGCTTAACATGGCAAATTATTACATTTCCAAACATGTTTCAAAATACGTTTCACAAATTCATGGAGGCAATAAGAGATAATATTACTAACCTAAGTACAAGGCCCCCAAGTCCTCCAAGGCCAGCTGGGAGCTCAGAGTCATTGTTGCTGGTCAATTGTGCCACAGAACGAGTGAATGAAGAGTCTGACAACTCTAATAAGTCGAGCAATTTGATGCTGTCGACTGCAGCAAGGCTGAGGGTGGTTATTGAGAGAGACCTGAAAAGCAGGGAAAATGCAGAAGACCAGCATTAAAAGGGAAATGCTAAATATATCTTTGGAGGGCCTACTAAGAGTGTCAAGTCAAAACATCCTATAACAATTCAGTACAATGCATTTAATAGAAGGAACACTTTATTATGGAGAAATGTGAAAAGCAATGTGGAATACAGCAACAACCCTCATATGGGTTAATCAAAATTTCTGTTTTATTATTAGTTAGTCATCGTTTTCTAGACATAAAAAATCGAATTCTTAATATTGAGAGTGTAACCATCAGTACTGTAGACTACTAAGTTTGTTCATCTTAAAACAGACTAGGAGATATTTTGGGCTGACACTTCAATGACACGTTTTACAACCCATGACGCTATAGGCCCTGCCCTCCTCTAGGATAAGAATTCCTAATTTGGTCATGTTTGCCCGGTAACTCCGCCTACGTAGTGATTCACCACAGGGATGAGGAAGCGCACCGCCATTTTCACAACACACAACCATCTGTTAAAGGCTAAGCAAAGACAACACGCCATTTTGGAAGCGCCACGTTGTCAGTGTTGTATAAACATACACAACTCAAACATGAACACAACATGTATTCCAGACAGCCACCAGACATGCTCTCAATTTGGTCTTTACGATGAACCAGGATTTGTCCCATAAGTTTGACCCACTCATGATCTGATTTGTAGTTCATACACGGAGTGATGAAAATAGTCACTAACGATTTAAGAAAGAAGAACCACTAAATATATACTTACGCCATTTTGCCAAAAAGAGCCAGTGCACTTAGCCGCTGCACTGCCGGGTGTTGCCGCTGCAAGTTTAGCCGCCGCCTTTATACTGCCATTTTTGCGCGGGAGCGCTACTAGCTCGGGACGTCTACATTAACTAAATACAAGCAAGAGAAGAGCGGAAATAACTGGTCACATTAATATATATATGGCCGAAGCACTGACGAATGTACCCTTCCGCCCAATCACATCTCGTTGGAAGCAGTACAGGGAAACAAAACCATTGCAAGCCTAGCTGTTTCCTTTCATAGCATATTTCTATCATAACCTAAACAACCGTATAAGTATTAAAAACAGCTCTTCACCTGATCACAAAGGCGTTTAAATTAACCTATGCGTAACCAGAAAATGCCAGAATACACCTAACTGAGAAAATACATTATAGCCCCCTTCCAAATAAAACACATTTTTAAGATTATTGCGCTAAAGTAGTTCCATGATTGTCATGTTGTAGGTCAACTAATTGTTAACGTTTTTTGTCATCTCCATAACGAAATGAATATATTGATAATAACACACACTGCCACACTATATGTAAAAGTATTTGTCTTTATTTTATAGAATTATTGCCTAAAATTGTGTGTCGCTGTAGACTGCTATCTGGTGGCCAATGGCAGCACAGCCAGTTTTTAATTCAAAATGTACTTCATCAGTCCTTTAATAAAAGTTGGTCTACTGCAGTGCACATTTATCAACGTCCGCTTGTATGAAAACACAACAAAGCACGAACTATTTAATAAACCACATATTATATATTGTTATTTCTTTTTGTTTAATTTAATTTGTTGCCTTCATCCTTTGTTTTTCAAATGTTTTTAACTGTAAAGCACGTTGAGTTGCACATTGTGTATGAAAGGTGCTATAC
>JAODUG010021060.1:0-21465 GCA_027564795.1 Aphredoderus sayanus
CCTTCTATCTGCCACAAAGAGCTAGTGAATTGGGTCAGTTTGACCCGAAGGACATCACAAGGGTTAAAATCAGATACAAAACAAAATTTCAATATAAATAATTGAATAAACCTGCAGTGAAGACACTAGAAAACTACAGCAAGTGTCAAGAAATTAATTTGGAACAAAGTCACAAAATCTCAACCAACAAGAACCCAGACACAAGGGCAATATGAATATTCAGAGTACTTTATAATATATACTGTAGAGTACCTGCATAGATATTTGCCTAGTGTTAAAGCTTTGGCTATACATGTTATTACATTTAGAATAGTCACAGTATAGCCTATATACCATAACGGTGGAATAAAATTACATACATCAAGTCATTTGAATTGTCCCCTTGTCCCCAACTGTCACTTTCGGCAATTGTACGTGATTTACATTATTCCTTAACAATGGGCTCAACCTATTAATGGCATGTGAAAGTGTGCTTATAATATAGATGTAGCTAATTACACAATGAAATAGTCCAACATTTGGGAAATGAATCATCAAGTGAATAGAAATACATCGGCCCAGATGTCTACATTATGAGCCATCTGTGAAAACATTCCCAGTATTATCATGTGACAAATGGGCTAGACTTGAAGGTCA
Organism: Aphredoderus sayanus; assembly: GCA_027564795.1. NCBI lineage: Eukaryota > Metazoa > Chordata > Actinopteri > Percopsiformes > Aphredoderidae > Aphredoderus > Aphredoderus sayanus. The sequence goes on from JAODUG010021060.1 coordinate 637, forward strand.
GGCTCCATGTACAGCTCAGGTCCAGCCAGCAGGTGGCAGAGAGAAACCAGACAGCAGGCAATGCAATAGCCTGAATTCTATGTATTTTCTTTATACCATGCATCTGCTCTTCCCCACCCTGCCATGTATAATGCATGCCATATGAAGCCTGATGTTAGCATGTGTGCTGGCATCAGAGCAACACACAGCCTTTACAGAGCTTTTTCCCACCTAAGCATCCTAGAAAAGAAACACTGATTTGTCATATCTGTGTCTTGATGTAGAGTTTAGTGTGTGTAAAAGTCACACAATTATAGATATCATAATATGAATAGCACTCATTTGTTTTGTGGGCTTAATGTTACCAACTGTATTGTAATCTCTAGCAGGTTGCTGGTTATGGAATGCAATATTTACCATATGGTAATACATTTGCCACTGCTTTTAAAACGTTGTCGCTAAGTTTATATTACAGTATGTGTGTGTATATATTTTAAATATAAATGTAAAGCAGAATTTGTGATTTTATGTAAATATGTGCAAATACTGTAGCCAAAAGGAACGTGCCCAAAGTTAAAATGAAGAAACATTTTACCGTGGTCTTTTCCAGGCAGTGCAGCAAGTGGTGATGCTGGCGCTCAAAAGGAGGATTGGTGGCTTTTCCCACCAAAACCTGTCCAGCCACTTTGCAGGCCTTGAAACACACAGATAACAACATAGGGAGGATGAAGAGGCGGTTAAAGGCACAAAACAGCAGCTCGGCCCGCAGCCAACTCAATGTAACGGAGAGAGCACGCAGCATACAGAGGGTTGGGAATATACTCTACAGTAGGACATTCAGGAGATGCATACAGGAAGTGTTTATTAATACAATAGGCAATGACCCTCACTGATTGGGTTAAGAGGCCCTGGATAAGCCAAATTGGAAGCCAATTTCGTTGCAGCGGTGGCACACCTAGAAACAGATCAAGAAAGGTTTGACCAAATGCAACACCGTTCCTGGACAACCACACAACACGTTCTGCACGGCTCTCGGCTGGAAGCTATGCCATGTTAGATTGTGTGAAAGCCATCACCCGGATGCTCTAGAAATAACACACAACAGGCAACCGATAAAAGAACAGAGTTCAGAGGAGATCTAGACTGAGCAGGCAGCCTACATAGGCGGGCTACAGTACTGTAGGCCTCTGGTTCCCTCTTTCCCCTCCAAACCCTGTTGGACAGACATGCAGCTTGGTCATGAATCAGAGTGTGCGTGTGTGTGTGTGTGTGTGTGGGGGGGAGATGTACTGTAGTAGGGCTTCTGCCCAGCTCTCCTGCTGTATACGGACACAGAGAAAGGAAAGCTGAGGAGCATGTCAATGCATTAGCGGGTAGGCGTGATGTTAGAGAGGACAGCCAAACGAAAGTGCTGGAATGGAAGCATGAGAAGCCCCCCTTCCCCCCCCAAACCGCAGCCCCACCCTACCCCACACACACACACTCCTCCTCCCCCCCGTGTGGCATGGCCCTGTGTGTAGCGTTTGGCATGCAAGCGTCAGTAACGCCCGTTCCGTCGCCCTCCCCCGACCCGATGCTCGGCCCCATTACCTCCTCCAGCGAGTCGATCAGGAGCCCATTGTGTTTGTAGCGCATATAAGCGTTAGTGCCCCGAATCTTCACGGCACGGATTTTAGCAATCCGCGATTTCTGTTTGAACAGACAGACCCCTGATTTAGCCTCATAAGGTTCTGGCTGTTATTTTACTTGGCTCTGTACTCCTTTGGCAATAGCAGCAGTATTTAGCAGATAAAGAATACACCTATACCTGCGCTACTATTGTGATTTTCTGCCTCGGTAAACACTTTAGCAAGAAATGCATATATAGCTATTGAGAAGCTGCTGACACTATATAATCTATGGCTTTGTCATTCCCTGTCTTTCTCATTTTCTCCCTCTGTAACACAGGCTACGTATGAAATTGTACCCGCACAACACACACATAAAGACACACATAGACAGAAGGGACAAAAATCATATTCAGTGAAAGCGCTTCTCCTGTTGTACTGCTGTGCGAGGACGGAGACAGGGAAAAACAAAGAGAAAAGAGCGAGACACAGGATGAAAGACGAAGCAGGGCTTTCGGCAGCCTACCCGCTGGGCTCGGCGTTTCTCTGCCCGCTGGCTCTGGTGGTAGATGCGGCTGAAGTTTGACACAATAACAGGGACAGGCAAAGCAATGACCAGCACCCCACTCAGAGAGCAGATGGACCCAAACACCTTCCCCACAATGGTTTTGGGCACCATGTCACCGTACCTGAAACACAGACAACAACATACTACAATAAGCACACAATGAAATGAAAGTCATATCCATATAGCTCTATCAGTCAAAAGAAGAACAGGTACTGGTCAAGGGTGCTGGCAGATACACCAGCATCAGACTGCCAAGGACTTTGACTGGTAACCAGTAGACTCTCTTTAGTATCAAAACATTCGTATGCGCAATGTACTTTACATCATATTAAGTTAAAAAAATAATATCCATAAACACCTACCGGTATTGTTTGTACATCTATTTTAAAACTAACAGTACAGTATGCGTAATAGTACTCCCTATAGGCCCCAAATCCTTGATATTAAATCATTTCATGGCTGCTACAGTGGGTAAAGAATAACTTTTGCTGCCCTACTTTTTTTGCACCACTGTGATGTTCCTCTTCTAAAGCCATGTTTCATTTATAATTACACACCTGCTGGCACTGGCTAATGCTTGCATGTTGTGACCACATCCACTACATATCCCCTGTGACCTCAGTGAGCCAAACAGCGTGTGAAACATACAGGGAACTGTGTCATGATTAGCGACAACAAAGTAAGATAGCACAGTGATGCCAAACCCTGCAGTGATCAGTGGGGAAGTCTGCCAATGTCGAAAGCAGACGCTTCGTGAAATGTCTTCCATTCCATGTTATTACGATTCGCAGGTATAATTAAACAAAACAATCCTGAAGCTACTGAAAAGAACACATTAGACTGTCTCAGACTGTCTCGTACCCTAGTGTATAGCTTGCGCTGCACCATTTGCATTAGGCCTATACTGTAGTGATAATTAAGCATCATGATGTGCTTCGGCAGTACATGTGTATATGAGAAGGTGGTACTTAGAATCAAAGCAACTTTAGAATCAAAGCAACATGTGGGAAATGGATAGTATTTATGATTACTGTATTACTGATTTAGGTGATTTGGGCTAGAATACCTGTGTGCAAATATTTACTGCCTACAACAATTCAATGGCCTTACTGTAGCAGGATGTCTCATATGAAGAACTTTCCTTGTTCAATTAGGGTATATTGCAGTAGGACTCCTGTGTATATAGTATACTATATTTTCACTATCTATCAAATCATGAGCAGACAGCACTTAGGATGAACATCTGAAATGTTGTACGTCATATATGGTACAGAATCGGACCATTAGCAAGATTAATGCACCTGTCTTCTGCTTGGCAGGCAGAGACATATTGTATATGCTTAAGTAAATCTAAAATGAAAATGTTCATTTTCATCTCATTGAGTCTTACCTAGTCATCATGCAGCACCACAGGTAATTTAACCAAAACTAATAAACAAACATTTAGCCTTTTAGTAAGGAAGTCAATTATGTTTTAACATCAACAACATTATTTCTAAGTATACATTTTATTTTCTCTGCCACTCAAAAAATCAATACTAGCAGGTACGCAGAGCTGAAAATTGCCTTAATTACTTAAACATAACCTGCATGTGCATGAAAGGCCGACTTTCCTTGCCAGAGGGGAATGTTATGGCTGAAATGAATGTTTCAGAGGATGTGTGTTAAACAAAGTGCCCACCCTCCCCCTTCTATTCTAACTGGTCCACTGTGTGCTACGGAGGACCTACATGCCACAGTGGATTGGAAGTGGGAGAAATGAATGACAGAGATCCTAACGCGTTAATAACCTGAGAGGAAGATTACCTCTGCGGAGTAAGACGAATGTGGGTCTGAAAGGACATCAGCATTGCTCAGTAGCTGTGACGGCCGCGTATCTCTCAACTGAGGCAGGCTAATGTGAATGTATCGCTACACGGGAGGTTGGCTCGTTCATAAATGATGTTGTCCAATGGCCACGGCCGCCTGCCTGAATCATTAGCCTCGGCTTTCGAGCGCGCCAGGCCCGCTGGCCGGGGCTGTGGCATAGCTTGGGCGGCAGGGTGTAGGAGTGGACATTTCAATATCACGCCTGATTGGACTTCATGTACAACAGTTTGCTTTGGAGGTGAGCGAGGCACTCGCCATTCGTTTTACAGTTCATTACGGGTCAAGTCGTTTCCTTATGTAATCACCAACCAAGCTTGACAGCGGGCGTCAATTATAGATTCAGGATGTGCTGTATGCTTAAGAGACTATTAAAGACTAACAACACTGTGAAAGACTCACTCACATGGGCTTGATAGGAGGACTGGCGGGAAGCTGGTGAAATAAAAACTAACTTCAAACATAAACGGCAGAATTGAATTATGCCCTCATCATGCATCCAGCATTGATACTGAATCATAGTAGCAGCATACGGATACAGGAATCTTGTGTATTCTGCATAACGCTCTAATGTTGATGAATTGTTCATAAACAAAAAGCCAAGATGCACAAAATCCAGTTTACTGGATGGTGGTGGAGAGCAACGAGAGATTAAATACTTTTTAGGCACTGCTGTGCCTGTCCAGGAATCAAGGCTCGCTTCCCTGCCTTAACTTGGGGGACACATAAAGATGGATGCGCCAAGCCACGCTCCCCCCAGCTGGGGAGGAAAAGGGTTGTCGGAATGACTGAGTATCAATTCCCGGAGTCCCACCCACCCACCATGAAACCGTGGTGTGCTCACCCTCGCATTGGGATCTGTAGCATAACAACAGCATTGCAGATGAATCCTGGCATGCAGGTATAGGGTGCACCTCATAGGTGTAGGGTAGGGGAGAAATGTCAGATTGTCAATGGATAATAGCGTGATGAGAAATGAATGGGCCTCTGTATCTACCATGCTGAGTTTGTATAGCTGACCTTAACGTACGCTAGGTTGTCCATCAGAGTCTGATTTCTATACGCGACATCTTTGTCTCACAATCCAGTGGAGTCAGTACACGCACACTCAAGAAGACGCTTGTAAACAAATATAAACCGCACCACTCTCTCTCTCTACACACACACGCATGCACACACACACACACACACACACACACACACACACACACACACACAGACACAGGCACGCACAAAAACCTTTCATTTGACATCTAGTTAAACCAATTTATTCTAAAAATGCAATCTTGTGCCTTGATTGTCTTCCAATGCCTTGTGTTTAAAATCTGATTGCCATCTGGTTAGTGGGAAGTGTGTGGGGTTAAATCTGGGTGACTTCAGAAACACGTCATTTGTTTCCTTTTATCAGAGAAAGCAAAGATTATTTTGTCCTAAAGTCAAACAAAATCCATCCATCTAAATGGAGTTAATCAGAGCTTACTTGGACTGCATTTACCACAAAACAGGCATGGCAAAACATCAAGGCTTTCCGAAAGAACCCCAGTAATTACAGTAAACATTAACTATTGTTAGCGATGACTGATTTGTAATTGTCCTTCAAGGTGGTCTCTGAAGTCCCTCCCCTTCTGCCCTACCAATTAATACAGCCTAGTTGACATCTTTGCCAACAGCTCAGCATGATTGTTGACAGAGCCCTATCTGAGAGCTCTGTCAACAGTGTTAAAATCCACTCAGCCTGCTGTCAGGCCATACACACAGTGGCCATTATAGTGGGTACACTTGCCTGTTAATGTAAACCTAATATCTAATCAGCCATTGATGTAGCTGCATATCAATGTACAGTAAAAAGCCATGCAGACATGGTCGGTTCAGATAGAGACCAAGGATATGTGATCTAACTGACTTTGACTGTGAAATGATGCTGGTGTCAGACACTGGGTGGTTTGAGGATCTCAAACTGCTGATCTCTCTTTTCACGTCTCCAGAGTTTACAGAGAATGGTGTGACTAACAAATAACACCAAGTGAGCAGCAGTTCGGTGGGCGAGAATGCCTTTTTAATGAGAGGGGTCAAAAGAGAACGGCCAGACTGGTATACGTTCACAGGAAGGGCATGCAGAGGAGCATCTCCGAATGCATAACATGTTGAACCTTGACGTGAATGGACTAACGCCATGACCCATTCCTCCAGGCCAACTTATTTGGTATAACCTGCACTCAATAATGTGACAACTGACTGTAGTGTATAAAACCCACGTTCTTTTCATAATGTGCTGAGAAGTCAGCAGTGAATTGAGATTTATTGACATGAATTATATTGATTCACATCTCCCTCAAGGTCAGGATTCTGAAATCAAGGTGAAAACAGCATGAAAACATTGCAGCAGCCTGTGTTTTGATTTCCAGATTTACAGTTTGGAAGCAGACTTGTAACATATTCTCAGAGAAGTAACGTACAGTATGCAGAGGAACTATAGGATGGCATTCAATAAGAAGCACTTAATATTAAATAAAGGTCAAGAACTTGTAGCACAAAATGTGTGTTTGGTAAACATTAATAATGCTGCATCCTTTGACTGTGATTTGCAGCTATCTCTGTCAGTGCAAGGTTTGACCTTCACCAGCCTGTCTCTGTGTTCAGTTGCCCATAGTGTAGGCTAATGTGATTCACTACACCAGTTTCACACTTCACTGCATTCTATGACACAGGCAACACAAACCCCACCCCAAGAACCTGTGAGAGTGTTACCTGTCAGTTACTGTATCCATAAAGTGTGGATAGTGTCACTGATAGCACCCATCAATAGGTGAAAATGGCATCCAAAGGGATATATTTACTATCGTATGTAGTTCATGAACTGAATTTAGTGCTGGCAAGGTCAGTCAGTAACATAGCAATGAGTCTCTTTGTAAAGAAGATCTACTGGCACTTTGTGAAGCTGCAAAATAACTGTATGCTAAGTAGCAATAACTACGTATCGTCAGTTGAGGAAGCATATAGAGGATGAGATGAAAAGTTCCACGTTGACCAGCCAAGTAAGACTATCTCTTACAAATCATGACAGGGAGCTAATGGAGCATTGTTTCATGATTACAGGCTGGGTTCTTTATATCTTCTTCATAAAAGGCTGAATGAGCACAATATTCATCCTTGCTGACAGTAAAATAATGGATCTACAGAAAAATGTAATTTTCCCTCTAAACTCTTTGGGTAGTACAACACTGAATTCACAATATCAAGAAAATGGATTACGCTGTCTGCATGTCTTGGTGTTTGAGCTATGTTGACATGAATGACAAAAGATTTCAATTTTCTGAGTGTATTTGATGACGAATACAAGATTTATGGAGTACTTTCAGCCAGGTCTTGTGGGTAGCTATAAAACATTAGAAGCTCTATAAAAAATTTAGTTTTTTGTAGGAAAATGTGATACAAAAGGCTCAATGATAATGTTTCTTTCTACAGCATTCAGGTTTAGCTTAGTGTTCAGACCACTGAGCTGAAAAATAACTGGATAAAATATATACAGTACATCAGTAATGTTTCAAATAAAATAATTATATATGCTGAAATATGATTCGGAATATGCTGATATAAACATAAATATATAAATAAATAATTACATTGTTGCAATAATGCATAGACAGATTTATAGCATATTGTGTGAGATACTGTAGCTGTTTGCTACAAATACCTGGACAACCCAAGCACCGACCTTAGCTTATCTGTGCCACTGTGTTCCCAACAACAAGACGATATACTGTACAGACATCTCAGAATTATCAGCATCTTCAACAGCTGAGCATCTCCGATTTCCGCAAACACTATGTATCATTCCACACTGTATAATCTGGGCCCAAAACAATGGGAATGCTGTCTTCTTTGGGTTTTGTCGCCAGGGAGTGATTGGATTAAGAACGTGGGTTCCTGAGTAAATCGCACTAATCACCAGCAACTACAGTAATAAACAGTTTATCATGTATACAGGAATATGATTTATAAGATTTCTCTGTATTCATATATACCAAATAGGATCCAAACCAGAATACGCCTGAAAACCAGGATTCTGGTTCAACACATTGAATGTTACTTTAGATCACAGGTCCAGGCACTGATAACGTTGAGATTAACAGGACATTAAACCGACAAGTTCTTTAGTTCAGATGTACTGTACAATGCAATATAAAACCAGAATTTTCATTGGCTTGTTTCACATACCCAGCTGGAGAGTGAGATTGTTATGGCATGACCGGCGGCACCATACTATTCAACGTGCCACACTGATTAGCTCTGGCATGTATTTATAGTGATGGACAATATTGCAATAGTACATATTACAGGGTAGCCAAGGTTACACTGTAACATCCAGAGGGCACAGGAATGTTTTTGTGCAGGAATGTCAGTTCATCACAAGTTCTACCCTTGACACTATGAAGTTCAGAAAAAAGACACATGAAATCCCCCTGCTTTAGCCATGAAGAGATAACCATATAGAATAATCCCCCACATAGGCGGTAGCTCAGGCAAAGGCACCTCATCTTTTTACCCGCTCGCATATCAAACATGTATTCCCTCAGTCATCCAAATCCCATATTAACCCTCGCCCTGCGGAACCAGTCAGCTAGTTATCACCACAGCTTTGACATTAGCATGCACGCCCTCTCTCATTTGGGAGATCTTCTTAAGAGTTGGGGATGATAAAAAGCTTTATTTTTCTACCGCTGTTCCCTTTCCCGACTTTGACTCACCCTTCTTCTGTCTGGCCCTGCCTGTTTATAGCCATGAGTTTGACATGAAACGATTCTTTTTCACTCCATTTCTGTTGCACAGTGCTAGCATACACCTGCTTGACATGTCTTTTATTTGGCTCTTCCTAAATCTCTCAGGCTACACCTGCTGACACTTAAGAAACAACTGCTCTCCTATATAGGGAAAGAACGTGTGCCTATTTCTCTGCTATCATAAGATAAGTCTACTCCTCGTACACTCTTCATTGAAAATTATCTCTGGTGGCTCTTTCCCCTAATTACGGCATGATTACATGCCTTATGAGAACTAAGCTTCCATGTGCGCCCGTAAAACAGCATGAAAATATGTGTTTATGTGTTTGTTGGTGTGAAGATGAAGGTGACGTTTGTGTGAAGGAGCACAGGTATGCTGCCCGCGTATTGAAGCCATGGGGAAATGGCTTAAGAGACAACTCTCTAGGGCTTCGAAACGCCTCCAAATGAATGGATGCCAATGGGAAAGACAACAATCTTTATAAGACAATTACAAAGTCAATACGTTTTGCCATAAAAAATGAAAATGGAATCAATCTCTAGACTCTGAAGCATTGTTATATCAGTATTATATTGGTAGTCTTATTCCGTATTAAATCCTCACGTTGATGTTCATCAAAATAATTGAAACAACTGTTTGTTGATCGATTGTGGAATCTTGTCTAGCTAATAAAATATATTGTATATTCCTATACAAGAGCATGTTCTAATGGTAAGAGTATGTTGCAATAATTTGCAAGAGATCTCACAGATTTCTGTTATAGGCGTTATGGTTATGACTGTGTGCTAATACAAGTTGGTTTACTGTTGTTAACAACACCAACTGAAATAAAAATGGCGGCAAAAAATATATTATATAAATTGATAATCTAATTGTGCTTGATTGTGTTTTGTGCTGATGGGGAGGGGGATAAACTTAAAAGAGGGCCTAGAAGCGAGAAGGGGAGCAAGAACTATGGATTAGAAGAGGATGTGATAATAATGTTAAATGATCAGAAACTGAAGCAATTATGCTAATCAGCTCATTCCATATTCATCATAGGTTAATCGGCATGGGGGGAAAGAGTGCTGGCATATCCTTGAACACAGCGGGGTTTGATCGTGCAACCTCTCCTCATAGCATGCAGGCTTAGCAAACATTTACAGTAAGAAACTACAGTAACTGATGCTGAATAAAAGGTTGCACTAGCAGAAGAGATACAGTAGTAATGGTAGTACTATAATAGTGCGTTATTGTGCTTTATTGATTGTGCAATGGGGAAAAACCTCTATCGCTTAAAACAGCAGCTGTGTTTGCAGACCATCAGCACACTCCTGTAGACTGAGCAGAACAAATACGGATAGCAGAGAAAAACATACGGCGCCACCACTTCTGGAAATCCGCAAGTATTGATGGACAGGAGTTGTACGGTGACCCCTTTGACCTCTGGCACACGGTCAGCTGATAGAGGAGGAGAATGTGAAAGGTGCAGTGGATTACAGCTGCAGTCGGTCCAGGAGCCTCATCTCGCTGACAGCAGATTAGCGCACCACAGCTCCACAGATGAACATGGATGGGTGATTCAACACAGAGAAGCTACCACATTATTAGCTAGCTTCACCAAATAGTGTAGCTGTAGCCATTTAACTAAAACTTTGTCCCACATTCATATGACATACATACATAAACTAGATAGAGAAGAAAATGCATTATTGAAATGATAGTCATAGAAATTGTCACATTCTTAGTGGGGGTAGCTCCAGAATTGTTGTTTTCTCTTTTTGATTACTTTACCAAATAAAGCGCTACTGAATGTGTCCTTTATACAAATAGTGGCTGTATCTACTGTAATACACAGTTTGATTAGCACGTGACGCATCTTTGACACAAATATTAAGAATCATCCAGACTTTTGACTGATTTACGATACTTAAAATTGTAAGAAAAATAACAGAAACATTAACAGTAACACTAATAGGTGCAAAAGGACTAATACAAATAAATCAATCAAAAAAGTTGATTATTAATGCAAAACTGGGTTGGAATGGAGGGGGCTGTGAAATAGAAGTGGAACAGAATCACAACGTACAGAGGTTATGGGCAGTAGCCAGACAGCCATACAGACAGGCAGCAGCATCCAGCCCACATGAAGTACAGTACCAGCGAGTGCCTGGATCCGGGAAGAGAGGTACCTCACGAGGAAGCTAGTGGGGGGGGGGGAAGCAGACCCAGTGGGCTGGTGGAGTCACATCACTCCTATAACAGCTGCAGACCAGGCCCCCAGGGCAGAGCAGGACCGGCACGCAGAACAGCATGCTACCATGGTATGCTCTCCACTTCACCTGCATCAGCAGTCCTCACTGTGCAGTGGGACATCATTACTTTGTTCCCTATTTCGCTCTATGAGACCTCTATTTTCACATCAAACGCTGGAAATACATCACACACACACGACATCCTATCTCGGGGCCATTGGCAAGCGAGACAAAACCATCTAAAAAGGTCATTTGCCAGTGAAAATTGGGCTTGCAAAGACACAATCTGTCAGTCTTCACCTGTTTTAAGACTGGGCGGGGAGAGCCTAAATTGATGTGACCCCAGGCCAGCGACGAGGAGAATGCCCGAAGATACCGCCATTATTTACAGCTCCACAAATTCTTTGTCATTGTAGAGGACAGGCCTCCTAATGAATAATAATGTCATAACACTATCCTAACCTCTGAGGATCTGCGGTACAGCTAAGGTTGTACTGTAGACGATGCTCTCCTACCAATCGAGGCTGAATGAAGGTTATTCCTTTAATCACACTACAGCACACCCTCCCACTGTCTCAGGGGGAAGTGGGGTACTATTTTTATGCACTTTTTCTGTATTTTATTTTTCTCGACTGATGGCAATGCAATTGCTTTGTGGGACATATGCCCTTGAAGAATCAAACAACAGAAGGAGATATATGTACACTAGATGGATACTAATCAAGATCTTACCATGTTCAGTGCTTTCTACTTTTACGGTTTAGTAGTACTGTATGCTATCAAATCTGAAGCTTGGTGCTCTTTTGCTTTCATTCTGGGTTTTGTTTCCCTTTGAAATAGTTTTCAGAGAAATTATGGGAGTTGTCGGTTTTGTACCGGTGCTCTATGATTGCTGCTTCACGGAGACACTGTCTGTTCTGGCAGAGACATGAAGATAGAATGTCCTCTCCCATTCATTTGCTCGCTTATCTAATTGGACTGCTCCATCTGTTAAGGTCTGCAGACTGCCTGGGGATTCTCGGGCTAAAGCATCCTATCAACCACACCAGTGCATGAGGGACTGTTTGCTGGGAGTCTAGCCAGGATAGGCGTTGGTACAGTAGACATTCTGTACATGTGGACATTCTGTACACGTGCAAATGTATGCATGTGAGACATGATCAAAGTCTAAGAGCAGTCTACAACTTGGGGCATGATGGCATGAGATACAGTAGACAAATACAGTGTATTGATCCTAAACTGTCTACATACATTTTAACAATAAACATCAGAATATTTCCCTCAGAAATGTGTATGGCTCTGTAAATCTAAGGTTGATTGGCAGTGTATGAAAGCTGCACAAAGAGAAAACATTTTTTTTTCCAATTTGAAAGGATTTAAGTATCAACTCCCAAACATTAGATAAACAGGATTAGATTTTCTAATTCCAAGAGCTGACAAACTCTTTTGATTATCTCTCAGTTCTCACTTGGAGCCATATATAATGGAAGTTATGTTCCACATGCTTGTCACTCTATACAATTGGCTGGGAGTTGAATATTCAGCAGCAAGTGTACGACAGCATATTTGTGGTGATGTTTCTGGCCCATTAACTTTGATGGATATTATTGCATAGAAATAAGCCCGGGGGGTGGCTGTGGGGGCTGCAATAGCAAGATATTCACTTGTTTTTTTCCTCACCAACATGTAGCCTACACACTGACGACCCAAACTACTTGTGGAGATGCCCATGTAAAATTGATTTTTGCATTTCTCCTCCTCCTGGCCACATGAGAGACCATTTCACCTTTAGAGGTAATTGAATGTCACATTAGATATCCCGATGCTGGATTTTTATCCCAAGGTACTTACACACAATCCCCTGTGACTTCCAGGGGACAGTGAGAATCAAGGAATCCAAAATTGCAAATCACCACATCACTCATAGCAGCAGCTATGGTTGTAAATTGTAAGTGTAATGTGTGTGTGTGTATATGTGTTATTATATGCCTCTTTGTGCACGCGAGCATGTGTGTGTGTGTGTGTGTGTGTGTGTGGTGTGTGTGTGTGTGTGTGTGTGTGTGTGTGTGTGTGTGTGTGTGTGTCTATGTGTGTGTTGTGCGAGTCCAAGAATATTTTTCTGAATCTGTAGCCTCCTGCATTTAAATTAGCTAAGAGCTACCGTAGTCTGAAATTGATTGCAGCCTTGTAAAGTGTCTCCTGGTTTTATTATGCAGCTTAATCCCAACCAAGGTTATTATTGTTTGCTGTTTTCCGTTTGTTTATTTTGTTTTATCAGGTTGTCCAGGTTGAAGGCTTAACTCCCACTTGAGCGACATCTAAACTAAAAATATTTTATATCATTCCAATTGTTGGACTACTCCATACTTGAAGAAAGAGTGGATTTGCATGTGTAGTATAGTGTGACTGCTGGAAATGTTCAAGTGATGCCATTAATTCTACTGATGCGTACAGTACTGTATGCATGTGATAATAGGAAACTGTGTAACTGGAATTCTGCCAAAATTGCATACAGTATTTGCAGGGTATTGGCATGCATCTAACTCCAGAGCAGATTTAAGTGATGAGTTAAAGGTTAAGGCCGTGACACCATTAGTAGTTAGTTAACTGTTAGTTACACAGATAGTGAACCAACCTAATCCTGCCCTCCTTCTGCAGCACTACAGAGGGCACCACAGGTGGCACACTGTGTTTTAATTAAGTGTTTTCCAATCCTGGTCCTGCAGGCCCCCTGCCCTGCATGTTTTAGATGTATCTCTGCTCCAACACACCTGATTCACATGAATGGGTCGTTATCAATCTCTGCAGAAGCCTGATAACAACCCACTCATGTGAGGCAGGTGTGTTGGAGACACTAAAAGGTGCAGGGAAGGGGGTCCCCAGGACCAGGATTTGGAAATGCTGTTGAATGAATTGATAGATAAATCTGCCCATGATACATAAGGAAGCACAGTGTGTAATTGTACGGTATTTATGCATAATTTTAGACACACTTAACTAGGCACCAGGTGAAATAATAATATGTTCAGATCAAATTGGAATTGCAGCATTCAGGAAAATTATGACACGTGCTAAAATGACACGGTCATTACTGATAATGAACACTTGATAAGAGGTCACACTAAGGGCTCAATTAGAGCACAGTGTGTGATACTGTTTGATAATGATTATTGATCTGTTAAAACTTTGATGAAACATAGCTCATTCAAGGTCATTTTGAGAAAAGACATTCTACCATCCAACCTATTAAGAAATGTACTCTCTTACAGTACATGCTTAGCAAGGTTACTATATCCCACAAGACCATGGGGCTACTTAAGTTCCTTTTTTATTCTTTGTGAAAACTAAAAACCTACAAATGCTTCTAAATATGCGGTCCATTCATTTCAAGTTATATCGATCCTGTTTGGAAAGCGACTATGGTAACACTAAATCTGCCCACGAGGAATTAGTTTGGGGTAAAAGAAAAAAACAGCCCCTAAGCTCATGCCCTGTTTAGTTTCTGTTTGACCAAATGGCCTACATTAGATATTATGGTTGGCTATTTATAGAAGCTAGGGCAAGCAGGAAGCAGCTGCCATGCGTCAAGGTGACAGGCTGACTTCACTCAACTCAGCAGGACCTCCCTGCTTGGCAGGCAAGGGGAAGTTCTTTATACTGTACATTGACTGAAAAGGGATGTGCCCTCTTCTCATTCATACGGCGCACAGATGCTAATAATTTGTGGAGCCTGTGGCAAAGACTCAGCAGTGTAATTGGGTTACTGTTGGCTGTGTATGTGGAACAAGGTTCAGCAACACATGCACACTTTAACATACATGTTGAAATATTACCTTGACAGCTTTTACTGTTTGGTTTGATTTGATAAGAATCCTTTATGTTTTGGTTTAATTCAGGTACAGTGAAGTGTAAAGAAAAAACTTGTTTTTGTTACTGTCATGAAAGAGGTTTTAAGTTTTAATTTAACTAATGAGAGTGGCTCTTGTAATTGGAATTTGTTTGGCACATTATTTTAATCCAAATGTTGCATACAGTATGGAAGCCAATTACTAAGTAATTGAGAAATGTTTTATTATACAAGAGCTAATACATCTGAAGAGTAGGTAAAAGTAACAGCTTTGTCAAATGTAGTTCTCCTCTAATGACTACAATGTGTAATCTTTCAGTCAATTATTCCTGACCCATGGTACATGTAATCCCCAATAACAGTTTAAATAAGGAGACAAAATTACAAACAATATCTCAAAATAAACAGCACACCATGGAACTGTACACAATGATTTGTAGCTACTGTATAGTCTCTTATGAACACTATCTGGCACTGACACTGTCCTTGCCATGCAGAAGTATCAGCACAAAAAAACACACACCCTCTTGACCCTATATTTTCTAAGGTGGAATGGAACAACGTGAACAATGTGTTACTGCATCACCACTGCATGTTGTGTCTGCGAAGAAGCATTTACAGATGAGCATAGGAAGTGCCGAGGGATGATTTGTGCCAGGGAAATTGAGTGTAATGAGTGTGGGATCAATGTTACAACAGGGACAACAGTATCTAAAAATACAGAAACAGCTGTGTCTTTTAGTACACGCCAGTGCCAGGAGCAGCGGAATATCTAAATAACCCATTACCAATGCAGCTCTCGCTGATAATGAATGGCATGTGTTGTTTGTGTGTTGACATAAAAAAAAGACCAAACTAATTAAAGACACAGTACTGTATATACATGAACTTTCAAGGGAACTGATAGAAAATGATTCCACTTAACCTCTAAAGGTGTCATGAACCTTTTAAAAACTCATAATAATATTATTGACTAGGTTATGGATTGGCTATTGATCCCTAATGTCTACTATGCAGTGCCGTACTCTACTTAATATAGGTTTTTGTAGCCTAACCACAGTCAATGTGATCGTGTCAAGGAAATGTTCATTTCGGGACCAGTTTCCACCAGGTCCTTACATGACATGCACAGCAATGCATGCAATAAAACAGGCCATAGGCCATAGGAATCTACTTAGACAACTCTTGTACTTTCAACAAAGTGATGAGGAGGCATTGTATATGTCTGCATACTGATGGCCATGACCAGACAAGCCGCTTTCATCAGTATGTAAATGCTGAGCATGTAAATAAGCCACTCGAGGATGAGATTGCTGTTGGACTTGGGTTTATCATTTGCACAGTGTTTGATCCAGCGATTTGACAGAATACGCTTTATGTTTGATATCTGGTGCAACATATCAAGCCTGGAGATAGGGCACAGTCAAATAACAGACTCTGTGTATCGTTGACTCGCTCAAGCTGGGTCAGGACTTTTTGGACGATTAGATTGGATGGAAATGGAGGCAAGGCTCAGCAAATGCTTCTTAACAACAATGAAATCACAGTGATGTGTTTCCTCACATATCTCCTTACATTCTAATGCAGTGATTCATTCAGGGCAACTTGAATCTGAGAAATTCCATTAATCTTTTACGCTGCTTGCAATACAAAAAGAGATGAGAAATGCTGAGCAGAGGAAAAACACAGATTCTGTGTTTATACCTGCTCACGCTACGCTCAAAGTGGAGAACATGCCAGTCTATTACCATTCTTCAATGCAGCACATTGGAAGTGGATTAATGAAAATGCCTGCATGGATGTAGCATTGGTACGGCCTCCAAGATGTGCTGTCAAAGAAATCGAATCAAGTGGAAGGACAGCCATTTTGTCCTTGCAGTATAGATTATTTATCAATCTGACTGTCTGCAGTGACGCATGGCTGCATTTGGAGTCGGTTCACACACACAGAGGTCTCACATCAACCTAACAGCTGGGCATAATCTCTTTTTCAGTTCCCGGTCCAGTGACCACAAATGCATTTTCAGTATTACATTGTATTGTTTATATTAATAAAACAAATATTGTGGAAAGCCATTTAGGTTTCAAAGGCATGTAATATATTAGGTTTAAACTGCAGGCTATGCCTTACAGTATGTATTAAATGTATACATCCTGTAAATGATATATATGTAATTACTTATAGGTGAATGTTTTCTCATGTAGTGTTTGTCAGTTATTTTATTCCCTACAGCACGACTCCTTTTCAATATCTAAACTAGTGTAAAACCATTCCGCTGTTATGAAAACCGGCACGAATAAAGATATGCAACTGCAGGCATCTTTTCAGTTTGGCAGAGGAAAGAGTTATCTGTTTTTCGTGGGGGCTTTCTCCACAGGTTCTATCTTTCTCAATGAGCCTAATCTTCATTGAAGAAACCTGTCTGTTGGCCTGTCCTTTGCACTCACTCAACCATTACAGAATAATTTTCATGGGCAGAACGACTCATGGGCAGAAAGAAACTCAGGTTCCTCTCATTACGTTACCTGTCACTTCAGTTCAATTACACCAGTCTCTCATTGGTTTCACCTCTCCACCCCATCCTGGGGGGTGGGGGTAGGGGGCACTCAGGCTGAGGTGTGGCCCCCAGCTCATCCCATATCAGCCAGGATTATACAGCAACACAGCCAGTTGTTCATGTAGGCTACAGGTATACTGTATACGCTGCTAATAAGATATTAGGAGATTGGTTTTCTCCTATATATACTGTATATATGCAGTACAAATATTCAAATAATTGTTTTCTGTCTGTGTAGATTTAATTAAACAAATACCAGTAGTATTTGATTGATTGTAAGTTGTAAAACTGATTGTAAAATGTTTGTCATGTTGAATCAATTCATTATGGCATGATACATCACACTACAAATGGAGTGCAAAGCGGAGCGGTATAGCTGAGTGGTAGGGTGGAGTAATGGGACAAAGTAATAATGTTGATGTGTCATACACAACACCAGGCACTGTGGAATCACACAACCCTTGCAGGACATAAATCTACCATAGGTTCTGTCTGGCTGTGTTTCATTCTCCCTTTAGACGATACAGCCTGAAAAAAGGCTATTCCTCACCTGACAGGGGGACAGCAGCTTGTCCAACTGCGTGAATACTACATCACCAAGTCGCATTAGTCACCTCTTGGGAAAGAATAGCGTCAAAGGCTCTGAGGAACCTTGATCTTTCCCGTACGTATTATACGCATTATTTTTGCGTTAAAGAAACTGACTTCAAACAGGTTTGCGTTACATTCCACCATGAAGTCAACACTATAGCTTTTGGTTGCTATGAGGTTGTCATGTTGGGACTTACAAGGATGATTATAGCTACAACGCAGTTTATGGGCCCTGCAATGACCCTTGTGTCTGTTAACCGTACCTCCTCTGCCTAATAAATCACAGCCTGATGGGTTTATAGGGCTCACTTGTCAGCATGTTCAGCTCCTACTTGGTGGGCGGAGCTGGAGCTGTGGTGACACGACAATAAATTGTGCATCTATAGAGTAACTACAATGTACAGCACAGTCTCATTTGTGACACAGAAGGACAACGTACTTTAAAGTAAATGTCACAGAAAGCCCATTATCGTGCATTATCACTCTCTTGAATCAGCTTGGGCTGTGAGGATTGCTGAAGAAGGCTGCATGAAGCGTGGAGCCATTGCTTGTGTCACGTGTAACCCATGTGTCATAACAAACATTCATCCAAAAGGAAGTGTCCAAAGTATTGTGTGTGGCCTATATGCCCTCCCCGCTCCTCTCCCCTCATGGGTCTCGCTTGATTTCCACCACAGCTGCTCCTGCTAGCACACTCCATTACACCTTAAATCACTTAAGAGATCTGAGGCACCAAAAATCCCCTCTCCAGTTAATTCCCACCGACTGTGTGGCTCGAGCAGTAAAACAAGGCGAAATCGGATCCCAGCCGTATCAATTCAATAGCAGCACAATCTTTACATTGAAGCCAATTGCTGTTTCAAAAACAAACAAAGGGGCGTATTAATTCATGTGACCATCCACCTAGATCTTCGCGTGTGATTCAAAGATATCACAGTGTAGTAGAATGCCACGGATAAGAATCTCGCATTTTACACACAAACAGTCAATGCTACCGTACATTGATTCAGTCGCACAATTTTATGTAAAAGAAACATGCTTCTTTAATGTATACACGGGGATGAATAAATAAGCAGAGATAAGTGGATGTGTGCTTATGTGCTTGGTGACTGGGCCACGGGGCCGTAGATACACAAGCGTGACACACAGCTGCATAGCGCTATTGATTCTCTGCTAGTCTCCAGGCACCCCTCCATTCCATTCAGGCTGCCTGCCAAGTGCCTCTGAACAGGGGCCCCTGCTCTCCCAATGTCTGCACGTCTGCTTAAGCACGATCAATGGGCCATCAGCAGGGGGAGAGAACGAATGCCACTGTCTTTACTAGCACAGGGCGGGAGCTACAGTATAGGAAAATTGAAAACATATCTGGTGGGAACGCATCACGATGCGGAGATAAAGGCTCGCTGGCTGTCATGATGAAATAAAAAAAAAATGGAAAAGGCTTTGAAGTGATTTCAAGCCAGCACTTCTTTACTGGAATTGGCAGCGGCACCCGTTGAAATCCGTTTGATCCTATTGGACATCATTTGAATCGGTGCGCATGCACGTGCACATGCTCTGAAACACACCGCTCGCTTTTTTACCCCAGGGCATGCGGCAGAAAATGACCACAATTCACCCCTATTGGGTTGCTTGAGGTATGGCCTTAAACACACACCGGGAGACACCTGGAGGTAATGATGGATCAGCCAGCATTCTTTCAATAATAGGGTATGCAGCCTCACAGCAAGCGGCCCCCTATCCGGCAGTACTATCCACCAGTCAGCTCCACTCTACACAACCATGAGTTCATGTGGCAAATCTGTCAGCTGTGCTGTCATGGTTTACAGTGGAGGGAATGTAAGAAACGTCCCTATTATCCAGGACACTACCTTTGTTCTCACACCATTTTTGTCAAATCCATCTACAAAGCTGAGTAGATGTAAGTTTCACAGTATATAATCTAGCCTCGATATCCTCTAATTATTAGAGGATGTCAAGGCTAGATTATTAGAGTCTAATCAATCTAATTGAAAGATAATTATTAATTTGACCTCTGAATCATAACTAGTTTCCCAGCCAAGATAACACTGTGTTTTGGATGTAACAACTGTTTTGAGAATAGCTATTATTTGTTATGTTACAGGTGACTTCAAGGTAATATATGCAATATGCTGGCAAGATGCTGGTGCACTATGCCATTTAGTTGCAAAAAGTCCTATAGGGCCACTTTAATGAGCCATATCAATTATTTCTAAAACAGGAAATTCACAAGAGGAAATCATTGTGTTCTGCCAGATGAGATATACATTGTCAATATTTCAGCATGGTTTTTCAACATATAACACACAGCACAGCCAATATTAATGCTTAAATAAAAACAAAGCAGAAGACATGAAGAACTCTGATCAACGTTAGACGTGGTATTTATCTAATTATTGCTGATGATCTGTATGATTCGTAGTTCATCTGATATTATAAACTATTAAAAGGGGGGGAGGACAGATGGTGATCCTTTTGAGAAAAACGTCGCCTACAGTCCTGACACCAGCTGCCACTGAGTGGCTGCAGCAAATGGTGATATGTGGGCAAATATACTGTAAACAAGTGCCATCCTTATTATACAAGATAATGCCCGCTTATATTTGCTTTGCTTGAATTATGTATAACCTTCTCTGCTCCAGCTCAACCATCTTCTGTAGCCTACATTTACACACAAACTCATGTGATTTGACTGTTAAAACCCTCGTAATGTACTCGTAATATAGTTTTTAGCCACACGGCGGCGCCATCTGATTGTGTATGATTTGTGTGTTTT
>JAODUG010021078.1:0-11979 GCA_027564795.1 Aphredoderus sayanus
CTGTGTATCTCTATCTCTCTCTCTCTCTCTCTCTGTCTCTCTCTCTCTCTCTCTCTCTCTCTCTCTCTCTCTCTCTCTCTCTCTCCCTCCCAGGTTGCCTGTTTGAGGATGAGCTCTGCACACCATATGAGTTCTGCACCAATGGTAAGTGTTCTAAAAAAGAGCCTACCATGTCTTGATTACAGCGCATACCTCCAGCTCAACTCATTATGTAGTGCTTCACCTCCCTGGCATAAACCTCTATCGACCCAACACACTCAAAAGCCAATGTTGCTATTCCTATGGGATGATTCAGAGATCTATTAGCACGGTAGATAGTTAATTCAGACCATGGGCCATGTTGGTTGCGGGCGTAGTTTAACAAAATGCCTTCAAGTTAATATAGCACAGAACAGAGCTAAGACCTCAGTAAAAAGTACCATTTAAAAACCGCAGAGCAATTTCCTACATCCACTATCAACCACAGTTGAAGACGCATTTTATCTGGAGCATGTTTGGCATTTTATAGCATGCTGTTTGCTGTGCTAGGGTTTCCCCCAAAAGCCGCAGGTGCTTTGCTAGTCACGGGAGACGCATGCATCTCTGTCAGCCGTTACTAGGGCAACGCACCGTATGAAAAGTGTGTGTGGGGGGTGGCAAGTATTAGGCTTTGCGGTTGAAGTGTGCTGATAGAATGTCAATATCTGGGTTCATCTTCACAACAAAGCCATTGCAAAAGATCCATTTATTTCCACTGTAAGGTTACATTTCCATGGTGATGCCACCACCATTGGCACACTGTATTTAAAGGGGAAATCTGAGATTATTTTGCTACCATTGGAGGAGCAACGTCGTTCTTTTTTTTTTTTTTTTAAACAACATAAGTTAGCTACTATATATACACAGTGGGACAAATGTTGTATTGTTCCTTTAAGTACAGATCACGTTGAGAGAATTTCCATTTCTCTGCATGTGGCATCGGCTCAGAACATGATGATTGAACGCCTGCGCTGATTCGCTGCTTGGTTTTGTTTTGTTTTGTTTGACTGAGCCTTGCTCACTTCATTTCCTTTAAACAGACTCATTATGAAATCAATTTCGCAAATGAGGTGAAACATGCCACAGGAGCACTTTGCCTTTTACCCATTGTTTATGCTCCTCCACTCCCAGACTTAACACTTTATATATAGATACTTTATATAGACAAAAATGTTTCTTTGGTCTACTCTTTCCTATATTTCCTTGCACTAGTAGAATGTGAGAGAGGTGCGTTAAGGGAGCTCCGACCTCATTTCCATATTAACCCAGTTCTTAAGAAGTAGATTGGGAGAGAGATGAGGGAACCATGCAAAACCGCAATGAAAAACAGTCAGACTTTAATTACGCGGACTGCTTCAGTACAGGAGGGAGCCTTGTGTAGCCTAATAGAGGGAAATTGCTGACAGCTCAAAGGAATTAATGCCCGGAAGATGTGAAATGTGGGTTTGGTCTTGAAAGGTGGGGGCTTATTATATTCTGTTATGCTATTATGCAAAGGTGCATTATGAAAAAGGTGTTTTTGATTGTAAAGTTTGTATTCCTCTTACTAGAAAGTCGATTCGTGTCCAGATTTATCCTGGTGTTTGAAGCCATGCTTTATAGAAACATTTTCGGTTTGGGGTGTAACTCAGAGAGGGTGGCTAATCAACACCGGCTGCGTAAACCCTAGGCCCCGCCCCACAACTCTGCATAGGCCTGAGGATACCTGATAAGTAAGCTCTATAGCGTGTAGACAGTGGATGAGTGGGTGTAACTGGGTCTGTCACATTAGCTCTGGCCCAATGTCCCTGAAGAGCTAACCTGGTTTATTCTGGGTTGGGTCAGCCACCCCCCTACCCACCAGAGGCTGTCTGTTGCCATGCATGGTGGCTCAGGGCAGGGGGTTTTGGCAGGGGTAACAAAATGAGTTTTCATGGTTTAGCGGTCATGGCATCTATATTTATTAGCTGTAGCGGTCAACAGTGTAAATATTGAATGTATTTGCAAAAACACCACACACCCGTCAAAGCCCTTTGACGTTAATCATTAAAGGTGTTGTCTTGTAAGGTTTAATTTATAAAGGAGTTAGTCTGTTAGCATTTTGGTTATCAAGGAGTGACAATGTTTTGTGTGTTTTATAAGAAGAGTTGTTCTTCGTTCCAAACAAATAAAGATGATGTTGTTGGGGAATAGAAAATGGTCTCTTTTCAGAGGAAATGGCACCCTAGATAATCTTGAGATGTGTTTTCAACTGATGCATCTCTCCTGTGTACAGTATGTGGCTTACTTGCATGATAAGCTAAAGTGCTGTGGTTAAGTGCTGCATGTTTCCCACAGGACATATCCAACAGTGTTGTATTGATCGTAGGCAACTGCTGATGTCAGCCCCGGTCCTCATCATGCTAACGGGTTTTATTTTGTGAATACTGCATGAATTTCATAATACTATATGTTATATATAACATTTTCAGTTGTACATTTAGTAAGTCTGCGCGAATGTGAACATGCACGGACAAGCAGTGTTCAACTGTTACTGTATAATATAATATAAAACAAATACCTTGACTATAAAAAACAATAAAGAATAACTCTAATAAATAGCTATGGAAAAAAGTTAAAATGTTGTTGGGTGTGTTTATTCCTGCCAATCCCAATGAAATATAGAATAATATTATTATTATATTATTATATAATTTGCATTACATAACCAAGTTGTCAAACATTATTGTTTCAAACAGATGCATCTTTAACTTTATAGTTAAAGGAGATTTCAAAAGCATGCATACTGTGTGTCTGCTTTTCATTTAACAGAAACTTGTGTACCTGTCTTAATTCGTATCATATTGATCTATCTTAATTTCTTTTATGACAGGTCCCTTGTAATGTATATAAACCTGTTCCAACCCTATTTAATTTGTCTCCCTGGCGCATTTGCTCCAGTCTCTAGATATACAGTCCTTCAGAAATGCTTTGCTAGCTTGTCAGCTTTAGTGCTTGTTCCTGTTATCCCACAGCATTAGCTCTCACAGCCTAAACGGCTTTAGTAGTGGTGGGATGTCACCCTGTCTGTCAGACAGTCGGCCTCTACAACTCTTTACCTGTCCCTCCTGGAGCCATCTTCTTTATTATTGTTGACACGTTACATTGCCCAATGCATAACCTTTTATTTGGTGAACAATGTAACCTTGTTACTTCATATCAGAGCATTTTACTTCATGATATGACTTTGTTGCACAGTACATATATTGTGGTTCTATTGCATTATGTACTGTTCTAGGTGCATTGTATCATCTCATCATAAGGGAAGTATACAGTACATTAATCAATGCTTTATCTTTTTCCATAACCATAAAAATCATTAGAAAACTAAACATATTTTCATATTTCCATATGGGTTACATTGAACTAACTAACTAAACTGCATACTATATTCAGTTTAGTTAGTACAATTTAGGTGTGTGCAGTTCAGTGAGTTGTGTATTAGTTAGTTCAACACATTACAGTTTATGCTTTGGGGCAAAGGCAACACCATGCAGCTCATGCAGCTAACAAATACACACTGCGCTTATCCAAGCCTGAAATTAAAACGCATGAAAAAAAGGTTTTACATTTTTTGTTTATTTTTTATGTCAAATAGCCAAATGGGAAATACATGCCTTGGTTTTCTATGAGCCATCCACTAAGACGGGCCTTCCCCTTTAGCAACATCAGCTGTGTAAATGCACACTAGGAAGTGACAGAGCAATACAGTATGATTTATCATGCATATGGATCCCAGAGGCTTCACATTTCTCTTGTGATATAGCTCTCACCCCTCAATCTATCAATCACTTGTCATGTTTACCAAACAAGGATCCCTTTGTCATAAATTACCTCTGACATTCAATGTTCAAACTGCTAAAAGCCAGTGTGTGTGCATGTGTGTTTGTGTATTGCTGCGTACAAGCGTGTGCTACCTACAGGGAATGTCCCTGACGACGACAGTGGCATGTCTAATGGTGACCGTTGCCATGGAAACCAGCAAGAAATGAATCAAACGTTATTCTGCGCTTGTTATGTCACTCGCTACCCTTTGTGTTTTATGTAATCCCAGGTGGCACTACCTTTATGGCTTGCTCCCTAAAAATATGATTTAAAAAAATCATTTCTGATGGTATTACCCAGAGTACTGACGGCAACAGTGGATTGTTGGGTATACATAATGAGACAGGCGGTGTCTCATCAAATTGATGCGTCCCGACTTCCGCCTTTAATCTATGCATCTGGGGGATGCAGAGTTTTCCCGCTCTTCACTGCGTGGGATCTCAAAATAGCTCCTGAACGGTGCGCGCTTGTGCATGCGTGCATGTGTGTGTGTGCGTATGTGCCGCTGCCTATGCTAATTCGCCGCCTCCCACAGGCTTTCTCCTGTACAGAGCTGTCATTTAACGGGTCACAGGGCTGCGAGAAGTCAGAAAAACACTGGCTCCTCATTTAGAATAAGAATTTAATTAAGGGACTAGCCTGACATCACATTATTATCTTTGTAATTATCAGCCAGCCACTCAATTCTGCGGCGAACGCAGCACTGTAATTAAACTTTCTTTACGTGTCCGTCGTGAAAGATGGCAGTAGGCGATGGGTGCATTAGATAGATTAATATAAAGAGGGGATGGCTCACTCTTTCACCCAGACACAGATGAGGCAGCTCCTTGGACATATTCTGCAGTACCGCTATAATGTTGGCTCGCTGCGTGTCAGAATTTGACTAATGCGTCAATGAGCATCAGTCGTGCCATTGATGTTAGCTGTCATTAGCAGTCACGCTGGGGCTAATTAATGAGATCTCGCAGTACATGACAAAGTGTTGATTCACATCATTAGCTCTATTCTAATGACAGCCAGCCTCACAGATAGTCACACAACAATGTGGGTGTCTGTGTGTGCGCACAGGGTCTGAATAGACAGCTCCAATCCCGCCAGGATTGATCCCTCCAGATAATATCTAATGTGGACGTTCCTTTGAGCTGGACGCTGGCCCGGGAGAGGGTGAGCGGAGGTGCCAACGCAGGTCGTTTGTATTCCCGCCGATGCGCCCAGACACCGCTCGGTGACCCCCCACCTGAGTCCTCGGCATCCTTCAACGGTCTAGACCAGGCATTGAATTATAGAGCCGATATGGGTTGCTGCAGCGTGGGTCGCCTAGCAACCATCGCAGAGTGAGGCAAGAGGCCTGCTGATTGGGAGATAACCGGAGGCCCCTGATAAAGCCCTTCCTGCTGCGAATGGCAGCTTATCGCACGCCTGTCAGAGGGAAAATGTCAGTTATTAGCCCCGAAAAGCAAGTCAGGTGTGCAGACGCCGCAGGTAGACGCAGTTCCCTTTCCGTAAGAGTCACACAGCTCTCAAGCGCACGCATCAGTTGCCGCTCGGGAACATAGGGGAAGTCATATTTGTTTCATGTGTTTGTTTTTTCACGGCTTGTGTCATAGATGGCGTGTTTGGACGGTGCCAGGAGCTTGTTGCCACAGAACTGTCCACCTATGATGTGCCGCCTTCCACTCTGCAGCGTCTCAGGACTGTTCTACAGGAACTAGCTCACCAAGGTATGCTCCCTCTCAGTGTGTACCCGCCTTGTTCAGCCTCAGCTATCAGCTGTACACAGTGCTCACAGTGTCATCTGCAAACCCAGCCAAATAGCCAGGCGGTGTTTTTTTTATCTTATTTCTTTTTTGGACAGTGTAACGCCACGCCATCAAACTAGCACTGGTCGTTTGACTAATGTGTCGGTAGCATGGCCAGCCGTAACACTTCAACATCCAGCCTAATTGGCTGGTTTTGTGGGAAGGACATTTAGTGGTCATTTAGTGGATGAGTAACTGCATGGCAGGCACTGCAATCACTTTAATCAGCCACAGCAGCTACTGTCGCTGTTCAAGTAGATAGGCTGTCATGGAGACTCGGCACAGAACCCATGCCAGAATTGCTCTTGAGAAAAATGTATCTAACGCTGGTTCTCAACCTGAGGGGCAGAACCTTGCCAGGGGTCCCAATCTGCTTTTAGCGTGGACGTGATTTAGAAATGACTATTTTATTACAGTGTTTCTAATCTTTTGTTATATTTGTTATCGTGTTTATTTGTCATACAGTGCTATTTATGTGTGTATGTGTTTATGATATGCCATTATTTGAGGAGGAGAGAGCCACTGATCTAACAAGCCTCATCAAAAGATGACAGTGGGTGTTTGCAGCATTCAGACAGTCTAGCCCTCAAACGAATGCCTGTAATGGTTCGACAGGTAATTCTTTTGAAGGGGTTTGGTGATGCGCTGGTGCAGGCTTTGTTGGAATGACACCAATTGAAACACAGAGCACACAGAGAACAGTAAATAGGTTAAATCTCCACATTCATCTTGGAAGAACAGCTTGACTACGTTGTCAAGTCTCCTGGTGAGGAATAGAAGTGATCAATGGGCTTCAGAAACTGCAGCTGCCACTAAGGTCCAGCAGAGGGCAGTACATACATTCTCCATAGGCCTTGGCCGCAAACACCAGCAATCCATATATAATTGGCCTTGCAGACCACTCTGAGCTTAATACCTTCTAACAAGCGTAAACTAGTGTTGAAAATCATTAAGAGCAAGCTGTCGGCCATAGGAAATCACAACAACACGGTGATGAATATTAAGCGCCGAGCGAGACCACACATTTATTCTAATTACTCCTCAGAAATAAACGAATGAGACTGAGGCAGATGAAATGAGATCTGGTGTGTAATTTCTTCTCCCCCACCTCAAGAAGTGTTTAATTCTTTTCCTTTCACCTCTGCACGAGACAAATTCCCTCTGACCTTGTGTTTTAAGGCAGCGGTTCACCAAGGCTGCAGACATGACATCATCGTCTCCACATCATTTCTCCGGCTCTGTCTTGTCCGAGCCACGTCCAAACACACACAGGCAGAGCATTATCTGCGGTCGAGTCCACAGTGCGCTATAGATGGCGTGCTGTACTTATCAGCAACGGCGGGCTATTGAAGTGTCATCTCGGAGGCTGACGACAAGCCTCGTCCAACCCTCAGACGGGGTTACTGAGACCATTGTACTGTAACTTAAATGGAAGTGATGAACAGGGGGCGAAAACGAAGGAGCAGCTACACCAGTGGAATTGATTTACAATTCCCTTTATCTTGCATCAGAGAGACAGGTAGAAATCACACCATCTCTTGGCCGTCTCGCAACGCAGATGTCCTTCAGATCAATAGACATTGACCCTCGAACAAAACGGGTCTTGGGTTGTCTGGATGTGTCCCCTGTTGGGACACATCCATGGGATTTCATTTTCTCCACAATAGCTTTTGAGTGCTCACCTCAGTCATCCCAACTGTAAATGACTTTTCTATTAGACTGCACCCAAGACAGGAAACTTTAGTATTCAGTGTGCATGCACAGTGTCTACACATGTAATCACCAGGATACTGTTGTATTGCTATAGAGCCATTATTGTGTGTGCGTGTGTGTGTGTGTGTGTGTGTGTGTGAGGTGCGCGTGTGTGTGCATGCACATGCACAAACCCATTTGTCGACTGGGAATGTATGCAGTCTGTGCACACTATTATTGCAGTATATTAGTGTGATAGACTATATATTAAAATGAAGTTGGCCTTTAATTGGTTTGTGAAAAGATTAATGTATTTACCTCCCCTTACCAACCTGGCTTAGAAATGTGTTTTAGTTTCTAGCTATGTTTTCATCTGAATATATGCAGCATGTAGGTTAAACACCTTTAGAGTTTATGTTTTACCTTGCTCTTTTAAAAACACCTTATCACTGTCTTGTCAAAACCCTGTCCTAAAGAATAATGCAAATGTCATGCAGAAATACAGTACATGGGTCTGTAAGACACTTTACCAAAACCGTCAGGAATCCTGCTCAAACCACATGCACCCATATAAACCACTGTTTAAATAAAAAGCAATCTGAAAGTCTGAAAGCAACAAAAATCTGTTTTTCTCTATATGGTCGACTCCACCTAATCGTGGAAAATCACACCTGATGATTGCGATGAAAGTCAACACAATCAGAACAGACACACTCACCAAGTGAAACAAATGAGTGATTTAATCACCTAGATTGGGTATCTGTGTTGGTGGGGTTTGTTAATGTCAATGAAGCGATAAACCTTAGTTTAAACAACATCTTTAATGTTTATTGGCTAATAGCTATCTTACCTTACATATGCTCACACATTTCTGTGGCATCTCAGGATATATGAAGTATCCATTTCACACTATTTTATATGAGCTCCGCTGTCATTGCCACTCTACAGAGATGGCCAGGTGCCATATTTATGACTTTGTGAGCAAGGGTACTAATGGTGCTTTTAAGCACACACCGGGTGGCAGGCCTGTTGTGCACTACCCTGTGCTCAGCAGCTGACAAACAGCGCGTCTGTGTACCACTTTGAACCTTAGCATGCAGAGGTCTACCAATTAATTTGTCCTATTTTCAAATTAATTCTTCCTTTCGGTTGGCTCCTTGAAAGCACTATTAGCAACGTACTTGCAGGAAGCCTTCAAAGGAAATTAAATTGATAGTTTTGTACTTTATGTCCTTTTGTTGCATTTTTAGAAGATGCACCAACACAAAAGCAAGTTCATTTTACAGTATAATGCCATGGCACATAATAAAACGTATTCATATGTTAACTCTGCCTCTCCTTTGTACATAACATTTAGATTGACACATTTCATTTCAACTAATTGGGTTGAAATAGTCACTAAATTATTCATCTTCTCCTCCATTAATGCCTTTAAAATCAGTCGGTGGACAGAACCAAAGGAAAGGGGAAAATCTGCATTTCAAAAACAGCAGATGAAACAACGGGATATGCAGACAGGAACCCACCTAATAGGCTCTGAATATTTAGAAGGCACTCTCTCTCTCATTCTGTCTGCCTGGGTCTGTCGTTCATA
Source organism: Aphredoderus sayanus (assembly GCA_027564795.1). Lineage (NCBI taxonomy): Eukaryota > Metazoa > Chordata > Actinopteri > Percopsiformes > Aphredoderidae > Aphredoderus > Aphredoderus sayanus. Next base: position 8,947 of record JAODUG010021078.1, read on the forward strand.
CAAACGCGCGAATGCGGAAGGCCAACAGGAATATGAGGCTTATTTGAAAGCTGCTGCACTAATAGCAGGCCCTTAATTAACTGAGGCATTTGCGCGAGGCGGTGCGCAACCCGCGGCACTCCAAGATGGAGTCTGCTTCTTCTTGGGGTCCCAGTGATGAATTTGCAAGACATTTAACTCGTCACTGGCGGGACAATCAGCTGGAAGGCTGATTGTGAGGATTCCTGTCTTAAAGACCCTACCACTTCTCTTGATAATGTTTTTCTTTTCTTTTCAACAAAATGTCTCTTCAGATTTGGTAAATTGAACTGGCCATTCCTTCCCTATCCCCAGCCCATCGCTGGGGTCTGTGCAGGACACATGGTATATATGGAAATGTGTGTGTGCGAGTGTGTGTGTGGTGGGGAATAGATGTGTCACAGTCAATCACACACGCTGTCAACCTCCTCCTGTTTCACCGCCGTGCAATGTTTACGTCGCAGCAGAACACATTAACCAGCTGCAGTTAAAGCATAGGTATTTTATGGGTCCTTCAGGGTTGCAGCCATACTGTCTTCCCCACTTCAGTGCCGATGATGGCGTATGGGATAATCATGGCAATAATGTGTAACAGGTACGCAACCGGCTGGGTATAATCGAATGGTAGTTAAGTGCTATTGCAGAACGGGTGTATAGCTGGGCTCTGTCACAGCCCAATGCTAACATACGCTGCTCTGTGCTACCTTCAGCGCTGCCAAACATCTTGGCGTCTCACCTGCAGTTTATGTAGCTAATGGAGATATTATCTGCCTTTTCCTTTAGTTTAATGACATTCAAACTAATCCAGACTGTTATTGCTTATTGCTATTGAATATGCTTGCATCATTAAGACCTAGTCTTTGTTTCTTTTGAAAGGAGTCCAGGAAATCATCCCGTAGTGACATCTTACTCTTGCTTTTTCTAAGACTGTATTGTAGCATCTCTGGTATTTCTATGCTTGCTGGCAGTGGAATGTTGTGCCTTTTGGGTTGTTGGGAATATGGTCGTGTTTGGGGTGTCTTTTTTGCCCGGGCAGTTCCATCTGGTGTTGGCGCTGTTGTGCTTTGCCCCTGCCCAGCAGTTCTGCATCCCAGATATGTGTTGGCAATTAGCAAGGATGTTGGCAAGGTGTCAGCTGCAGTGTGACATTCTCTCAGGGCTTGTTGACTGGTGTGTGTGTGTGTGTGTGTGCGTGGGTGTGTGTGCGTGTGGGTATTAAAAACGGCACTTTAATTTGTTATTGCCTAAGACTCTACCGTTCTGATTCATCCTGGCTCAAAGCATCAGCTTGTTTTTAACATTCCTTGTCAAGTCAGGTAAGCTGCTAAATGGTTTCCAGCGAGCGCACCAAAGGCAGAGACCCAGCTTGGCCCTTGTGTTTCCGCAGGGCTGACGTGGCAGGATGACATCACCCAGCAGGTCATCTCCAGAGAGCTCTCCAGGCTGAGGAAGGTCCCGCTTCGACCCCTGGCCCCTGCACCGGGACCCCACGCAGCCTACAGCGGCTTCATGGACGGGAAGCAAAGGCCTGTGTTTAGCAACAGCCTTCACAAGTACTTAAAGGACCTGGGCTTCCTGCCCCAGTCTGATGGAGCTAGAGTCCAAGAGAGGCCTGCTACTGAGGTAAAGACCAGATTGTCAAGCAGTCTGTTGTGTACAATGTAAATTGATGTAGTCAATGGTGAGGTAAGCAATTATAATGTGAAAACACTCCAGTACTCCTACACAGCTCTGTAAATGGGAACACAAAGTGATGCAGATTGCACCACACTACATTGGCACTGTGTGTTCAATGTTGGGTGGGGCTGGGGGCAGAGCTTGTATATGTTTTGATGGGATCAAAGATAAACAGTTGTTCTCCAGCATTGCATAATCCACCTTTAAACAACAAACCACCTACTGTATCTTGCTTCCTTACCTTTGTTATGATTATTCAATCCACAAAGGTGTCGATTAAATGAATTGGAACCCAAATACGCTTTACGGTAATTAAGCACACATGCCACTGCGGAACAGGTGTAACTGATACAGAAGTGGTATGATTTCTACCCACAAAAGTCAATGTTGGCATGAAGTGCAACATAACGAACCATCTCCTCTTTAAAGAAGCCGTCGGCAGTGGGACGTGGAGAGGATACTCCCTACCCTGTCAGTGTCCAAACGCAGACATGGCAGATCCATCTACGTTACGGGCTGCTGTCCCACACGCCTTTGTTTCCTCCCATTTCCCCCCCCCCCACTGAGGCCGGAGAGACCTTTACACAGAGATCCTCCATCATGTCTTTACATTATTCAGCCACCATATTTAGTGTGGCACCCTGCGGCTCTGTGAATGTGCTCTGCATACATCCATGGAGACCCAGGCCCCTTCCTACTGCTGTGTCAGGGCAACCATAATGCCATCCATAGTTGAATAGTTCAAGACCTTCCTTATTGATGAGATGAGGTCCTTTGTTGCGTAGTGTGATGGAATATAGCAACACGGTTTGTGTGAATGGTGGCACTCCACCCCCCTGCTGTGCTAATGCCATTATGGGCTCTCAGTATGCTGGCCTTGGATGAATGACATTATCTCTCTCTCTATACATTGGCGGGAATAGAAAAGGGCACAGAGGGATATGGCATTATTATGGCCCTGATTCACGCTATTTCACTTTCTAACTGTATGTGAAAGAACATCACATCAACTCTGGCCGTAACTGTCTTTGCTTGACAGCCAGGACATGAATATTACTTATTGTTATTATAATTGTTGCTGGTTCTTGGTATACATCTGTTCTGCACTAACTTTAATAACATTTCAGGTTGTATAGTCACAAGTTACTTTATTTGGTCCTTGGAGCGTAGTTTGGTATTGTGTCTGTAAATACCAGCTGCTGGGTAGATTTATTGTATTTCATGTATAAAAGAAAACATTATCACATATTGAGGCTAGCATTGGCAGATTTGATGGTTTTAAAGGTCTTTAAACCTTTATGATGACTGTATGTAGTTATCTGAATGACTGTCTACTGT
>JAODUG010021089.1:0-21456 GCA_027564795.1 Aphredoderus sayanus
TTTTATTTTTTTTTTATTTATTTATTTATTTTTATTTTTATATTGTGTGTTTAAAAGAAATAGCATTATATAAAGCACAATCAGGGGTGTACATCTGTATATCTATATTAATGGCAAATGGATAATAATTATCCTCATGGAAAATAATGTATATAGATTCAGAATGTTGGCACATGGTTAGCATGATTGAATAAAACCAAAATGCCAAAATGTCTACCATTTGTCAAATATATAAAAACTTATGTTACCCAATTGAATCTGAAACACAGACTGTTCCTCCAGTAATTCTATGTGATATTAGAGCAGAGAGTATCATAAGCTTGGCAAATTAACTAAGAAAAATTAGTAAATCAAATATAAACAGACTCACAAAAAGTATCCCTCAATACAGCTGTTGCAGATCTCGAGGTCATCTGTATAGAAATAAAAACAGAGTGATTTACAGGGCTTTCTGCTGAAAAGCATATACATAAATGGGTGTCTACTGAGTACCATATAGGGGTCAGTAAACAGGACTGTACACCTCAGATACCTACCAGTGGAACATGTCTTACAGCCTGTTACACAGTCTATGCATTCCCCTGTGTCAGGATCTTGGACCTGTCCTGAAATACAGCAACACAGGGATCTTCTGAACAGTCTCTTCTCACAATGTGAGAGACTGAAATACAGAAGCTTTATCTTAGGCCAACAGCAAACATTGGCTGTATATTTACTATACCTAGGCCACAGTTGGCTGTTTGACAGAAGCCATTCTGCAGTTTGTAGGGCTCCTGGCATTTGGCACAAATGTGGGCATCGGTGCAGAGTTCACAGTTGGCTATGCATGGAAGGCAGGCATAGTGACCCCTGTCAGGGTAGAGTCCCCGGGGGCAGTGTGTCCGACAATGGCCTTGGTGGAGGAAGCGCTCCTGTCCATCTTCATCTGTGATTGGAAGGAATATTGGGAGGTAGCATATTTGATTAACTGTGTAAAATATACTATGAATATAATATCCAGCAGGGAGGGGTAAGGACGAGAGAGGTCCTGGTGGGCTTGCTGCCAACTTCTACTTCATCCTAAACACGTACTGTAAGTCGCTTTGGAAGAAAGTATCTGCTAAATGACTGAAAACGCAGCGTGTGAAGTACATTTTTAGGCACTCCCAAAGAGATTTATCAGAAGAGGCCCACGTTTACCCACATGTATGATTGTTAAACACGCAGTCACATGTAACATGTTCATGCGAGATGGAGAGGTTTTCACATTTTGCACTAGTGTAACATATTAGCGTAAAGCCAGTCCTGAGCAATGATGCCTTGACACTGAATGAAAGTAAACAAGGACAGAATGGAGGAGTAGGGTGAGCCGGAGAGGAATACCAGAGCAGCATAGACTTGATATTGGGTTGGGGAGGAGGGGGCTCTGTTACTGATTCATCCTTTAGCACCTGCCACTCTGGCACCGCTAGCTCAGCCTGACACCCCAGGCAGCTGACTTACAGTTGTGTCACATCTACTCAGTGCTGCAGAGAGGTGCGGAGGGGAGCCGAGTTCACCTTCCTGTAACTTTCACCTTTTAGCATCTGTCATACAGAAGACAGTAAATATGCACTCAGGAGAGAGAGAGACACTCACACAATCTCTTATAAAGTATCTCAAATATGAATAAAAGCAAACACCTTCTGCCCCCCCAACACACACACACACAGACACACACACACATATACATACAGTACACACTATAGCCACTGGCAGGAACAAACACTTTGTGCAACGAAATAATTACACTGAATTTTCAGCAAGTCCTCCTCTCCTTCAGCACATAGCATTAGGCAGCCATGTCAATGTGAGAGTGGCATCCTTAACAGAACACTCAGAAAGAGAGAGACAGGGAGAGCGAGAGACAGAGACTCACAGGTTAAATCCAGTGAAGTGCAACAGTAGCATACTGGTTCTAGCCCAGGGGTATATCTTTCCAATTTAACAAAGGCTCCATTCTAACATGATCACATTTCACCCCGGAAACTAAGCAAGAATGATCACACCTTACTTTTGTATATAATTGTTTATATATTCTCTTATCCAAAGATAACAATAAAGATCAAATACATCTAGAACTAAAAACAACTATGTAGGGGTGGAAGTTTCCAGCCATGCTCTGGTAACCATTAAAAAGCTCTGCTTTGAGATAGAAATTCTTTCTCGCTGTCCACTGGATTAATGATTATGTGGCTTGCTTTGTTTGAACCTGGCAGCTGTGAAGCCATAACTCAAGTCAAAATAATTAACATACTGGCACAGATTTCTTGAAAACCTAAATCCGGCAGAATCCATAGGCTGTTTAGTAAATCAACTGTCACTTAATTCTACTCACATAAAGTGTTGATTTGTTTACAGCCCAAGATCCAAAGTGAAAACTAGCCTGTATGTAAATCATAAGCTAGCTCGCATGCCTCTCAAATATATAGAAATCTGTGAATCAGATCCACATATTTATTCACTTTGCATCTTTATTAACCTACTTGCTTTTAACGTATGCAGAAATACTGCAAGAAACACGTCCACTGTACAGCATAACCATATACAATACAGTGTACTTCATTTTTATTTTCAATAGTAAAAAGGAAGAATAATATGAAGATGATAAAGTAGAACAAGAATAACAACAAAATAGAAAAGCACTTACCAACCCCACATGTAGTACAGTCAAATAGTTCGTGTCCTGCGCATTCAGAACAGGTGGGATGACAGAGGACGCACTGGTTTATCATCATAAATTGTCCACTTGGACATGGCAGTGGAGATTTGCTTAGAACTCCAATCCATGACGAAATAATAATTAACGCGGTGGAGAACTTCATAGCCGTGGATTCATGAGACGGCTGATTCCCAAATTGAAGTGTCGCCGCTGCAGGTGGACTGAAACAGTATTATGGGACTCAGCAACACGACTAGTGGCAGCCTGGCAGGCAACCCAACTTGCTGGACCAGTTTGTTGGATGGACAAAGAGACTGAAATGTGGTCAGGGTTTAATATCGTACCTAAATAAATCGGTCCAATACATTCAAACATAGATTACATGTGTAGCCTAATGACAGTGTTGTTCAAATTCGCAATAAGCTTACCAATTATTTCGATATCAAACGGAAATCTAATGTTATCTGTGTGTCAGACACAGTAGCCAACCTATTGCGGCCACAATGTCTAATTCATAAATACGTCTATAGGACAACATAATCTATTGACCGGCTTAATTGCATTAGTGCTGCCAACTTCACATACTAAATATAAAACAGGAGGGGGGCAGTATTTCCAAAAATATGTTGCACAAATAAAATGGTTAAATGTTGATTTGAATCAAAAGAGCTGGCGGCTTGCAAACGGACATGTCTTCTTTTCCAATCACTATATTTCACTGACCAAATCACAAGCAAATTACGATGTAAACCTGCACAGTATTCGAGGGCCAGCCTCTCTTAGTGCGTGACGTCACACTCGGAGGAGGCGTGACTTTGTTCTGCTGCAGCAGAGAAATCTGACATGGGGATGAGAGAGATACAGACAGGCGGCAGGCAGTTAGTAAATAATTGTTAGAGATTTGGAGTTGAAAACTTAAGCATGGGGAAGGATGCCTCGTGATAAAACGGTAAGATATCTAACGCTTTTGATGGAACGTTTGCCCTATTACAGTAATTTTGTAATAGGTTAAACTGAACGGCTGCAGACAGGTGCACCTGTCTTTTTTGCGAGTAGCCTACGTGCATTTATGCATTCAACTTGGAAGTATTGTACAGTGTGTGCGTTTTACTATGAATACAAATACTATGTTCATGCAAGATATGTTTTGACCTTTAGGCATGTACAGTATAGCCAATGTCTCAGTTTATGGAGGAGAACAAGGATGTGGTTTTCTGCTTGTGTTCATAGACCTGTGTTATGTTAGAACATCAAAACCTAATGGGCTCTCGGTATAAACAGAAAGAGGGTTTTGTTCATAACGTCCTAATAGCCTACTGTACCTGTCAACACATCTTCTATAACAAATAATTGAAAAATGTTTGCAACATTGGAGGCTAATGTGCTCATTACTGCCATGCATGTAGTATAAATTCAGTGTCGTAATCTATTTGAGTGATGTGTCTGATGTATGTTATGATAAATTCTATATTACATATGTATAGCATATTTTAATTAAATGATAAGCATAGCTGCATTATTTGATATACAGTACTCAAACTGAGACTATACTATAGCTTAAATCATGTCCAAATGAAACATTGTTTCTTACTTGTTGTGTCCTCAAATATATTAGTGTACTTAAACATATACAGCTTACAATATTTATAATTAGTCTATGAAATAATACTTTGCTTATACAGAATCATATTATTTTGCTTTCCTTCTCCCGCAGGCCTTTCGTATTGTACTGTTAGGCTAATGTAGGTATACATAAGATAGTGTCTTAGCTATTTGTCCGATATGAATATACAGTTTTACGATTATAGGCTCAATGCCCATAGTGTATCAAGTGTCTACCCATTCTGTAAGACAATGGATGTGATTATATATTTTGCATTCTCTATGATATGGAATGAATACTGTATTTAGCATATAAATGCATTACTTGTGTGTGATAAATGATTTTGAGATCAACCAGGGTAGATTTGCTTGACTGCCAGGCCAGTCGAGGCTGTACAGTAGTGGTCTTTAGTGCACCAAGGGCTGAAGGGGTGCTTGGTGCCTGATCAGTTACTACAGCCAATTCTATTCCTCTCACTGGCATTTAGCTGTGGAGGAGCAGTTGTTAAATTCAGTTGGGATTTCGTGTCAGTGTGACAGTACAGCTGTATGCTACTCCTCAGATGATTCATAATGTCACTGTGCGTAAGTGTCGGTGTCAAGTGTCCCTTTGGTGTAAGAAACGAACAAAATCCTCTGAAATTATCTTTTCGTAAAATAGTGTAAACTGGAAAACTGTCTTACAAAATCTCTTTATGTTAATTTCTCTCGAAGTTTAGTCCTTGTACTGATATTAAACAAGTGAAGTGGCCCATGGCAATCATGGTCCAATCACTGCACGGCTCTGAAGTGGCTGCTATTTTTCCACATATCGCCACAGGTGGGGAAGAAATGCTAAACCTTCTGCCTTCAAGATGATGGAGGTCAGATAGAGGTCAAATAGAGGCCAGGGAGGCAATATATAAGAGTAACGGTGTGTAGAATTGATATTGATTTGATATTGGGACATGTGATGTTGATGATGATGATGAAGAAGGGCACACAGATGAAATCAGATCAACTGTATGTTTGTTGGTTTAGAATAGTGTTTCAGTCTTTCAACCAACAATAAATCAGAGGGGTGTGTGTGTGTGCGTGCGCGTGTGCGTGCGGGAAGATACATGCATATAGGCTACTGTGTGTGTCTATGTCAGTGGGAGTTGGCTGGCTCCTGAAGACATTTGCCATTGTCACATTGCCACAAGGCCTTAACAGGCCCACCACCTTGCATCACCAAGAGAACAACTGTTAAATTAAATGGCACACAATTCAGCAGAATTCTCCTAGAGGCTCAATTTAGATCCACACAGGTCCACAGTACAGATTGTCATTCATACAGAAAGAGGTCAGACCCTCTTTTCAAATATATATATTGATGGAATTTTGCTGGTCAGGAAATTTCCGATATTACCATTCAGAGCTCCTGCTTAGGTCTGTGAATGGAATTGTTAAGAGAGCGACACACAATAAATAATTTCCCAGAACAATATATTAACAGCACTGTTTGGTATACAGTATGTGAGAATATGTGGTAATTCATTTACTGTCCCCTTCTGAGTGTCAGTGGCCATTGTGTCATCATTGTTTCATTCTTCATGTTTTCCTCTCCACTCTTTCAACAAATCACCATAGTGCTCATTAAGTGTTAAATTAAACCCATTCATGCAACATTGGGGAGGTCATTCTGCCGCATATTGTCCAGTGACTTCACAGATGACCGAGCTTCGTAAAACCATATTACATGCTTTCCGATGACTGCAACATTTATTATTTTCTGATGGACAGTTTGCAGAGGACTCGAGGGAAGGCTTTCACACAGTGTGCACATTCAACCAAAGTCAGACACAGGTGAAGCCAGGACAAATAGCAACTGCATGTGAAAGTAGATAAGTCCACGTACTGATTTAATAGCTCAGAAAAAGCTATTATCTTTGTCAGGCAATCCCTGATGGAGGAAGTACTTAACCCATACAGTATGCATTAACACTAAAGCAAAACTGAACTTTTGTTAAACCCTCAACTCTATAGAGGGCTTAAGTTCAATATTGCTTTAATACTGTACATGAAAGCTGGGAGTGAAGTGTTTAAGTAATTTCATCCGATACATATAGCCCACATATTTCCTTTAGTAGCCATAATTCTGTGAATTATTTATGTTTGTGTAAACCGTATGTGTTTTTTTTTTACCCTATAGAGCTGGTGTCTACAGTATATTGTACATCCTGCAGATATTAAAGTTGTTCTATATGACTTTCTGCCACTAGATGTCACATTATATGCATATAAAACCAATCCAATGCACATGTGACCGGCCCGAATAACAAGGAACAGAGGAGCTCAAATTAAAATGCCACACAGAGGGATAATCTTTAGATAGAAAATATTCTATTATATTTAATGTAAAATATATATATAACACCTTTAACAATCAATAACATTTAATTTTGCCTTTGTTTTGAGTAATGATGACCCTTGCAAATGTAATGTATTATACTGGAACCTGTCAGCTGAAGTCATTGGTAGTTAAGTCATACAACAGCCTTCAACTTGCAGGAAACGTGTGAATAAGGTGAATACTAATAGACCATCAGTCCGTCACAGATGATCTCATAATTCACGAGTGAATCTCAGCTGTGTGTCCGTAGCTTGTGGTACAACACACATGGGGACATCCTCACTCAGCGAAAACAGAGAACACCTGGCTTTAGCTATACAAAATGTGTTTAGCTCACCCTGGATGAGAAAAGGGCATTGCATAAATCTCCCCTTTATAAAATATTAATTTCTTAGCGTCTATGTGGTGTGGGAGAAAAATAAATGTCACCTTTTAATTTTTATTTATTAGTAACTAGTAAGTAATTTGCACTTCATTATAATACAATATATTGTATTAAACATCATGTGTTTTGCACATTATTTCCTGACCAACAGGAAACCTAAGTAGAAGTTGTTGATAGCTGGACACAGCTATACTGCATCTCACATCTTATCTGCTGGACAGGCCACTCAGGTCCATAGGTATTCCATTGTTTGCTGACATCTATAAGGGTACTGTCTTTTTTTGGGGGGGTGCATGCATATCTGAGTCAGCAAAGACATGTACAATTTGAAATTTGTTTTGTTCTGATTGTTTCATACAATTCACTTTAATGTTGAGGTCATATACTGTTAAACCATGTTTCCTTGTATATTGTGGATGCTACGGATTTATAACATGCACTGTTAAGAACACAACACTGTTGTGAACTTGTGATCTAAATCTTGATTCTGCTGGCTTAGCCTAACCTTTAAACATAACCTTTAAATGAAACCGAAACACTGAAAGGATTTCTAGGAAGAGGGCGGCATTACTGTAGATATATACATAAAACATCCCTCATGTCAGCCACTGCATTGCAAAGTCAGGTTTGTGTATATAGTATATTATTAATGTGTGATGCATTTGGAAAATGAACAACTGCAAGCATTCCATGTGCTTTGCTATGGTAGCTATGTGCATCCCAGAAATAAGACATAAAGAACATGTAGACCTACTGTAATGTGACAATACTGCTTCCAGAAACATGTTTCTGCCCATATCTAAAGGGCAACAAAGATGTTCAGAAAGAGATCCCTTTCAGGCTTATAAATACAGGATGAAGGTGCATAACTGTGTTTCATTATAATCATCATCATCATCATCATCATCATCATCAACCCAGCCTCAAGGCCATTTCCTTATATTTGTCATCTTCTCCCTTTCCATCCGCAAATCCTTCCATTATTACGATACATTTGGTAGAACCTTTTCTTACTGTATGACTAGATTAGGTTCCCAAACCATGTATTTTCCTTTTGTAAACCAAGTCGCATGAATCTGTGATGTTCTTGCTGCACATCCCATATTTGCAATATTGTTTAAATATTTAACCCTCATGTCACCCTGGGGTCAAAATGATCCGCAAAAGGTTTAACCCTAGGACAACAGGAGGGTTAATACTAAATGATAATAAAATAATTATTCATTATTAACCTAATTTTAACCTAACCATTTTGACCCAAGGACAACGGGAGGATCTACCCACAATAATGCAAAAGACCTCTTCTCTAAACTTGTTTCCTAAACCTAACATAACCCTAGGGCGACAGGAAGGTTAAGAAATATAGATAGATTAGCCAAAGTCCTTGAATGTGGATACTCTTGATAGCTCAGTAATGTTGTGTGATGACAAAGCTTATTAGTCATTACTTTTACAGTGTGAAAAATAAACTCTTGATACTCTGACTTTCTGAGCACAGACAATCTAGTTTGACAACTAATTACTTTGCAGAAAAGTGAATGTGATGCATTTATTTATTTGAAATTATGAGTAAATTAAACCATTGGCAGTTAAGTTTAAATTAATATTACTCTAATGATAACAAATGCATTGCAAACAGAATGGAGGTGCTCATTTGGGATGAGCCAATGGGACTAGGAAATGTAACTCATTGCTTCCGCCAAAGTCCCTTTTAATGGTTCATGGTGCAATATTGATGTACTCCCAAATTCCTAAACATCTGAACATGATGATATTTTACATTGCAATCACTGACAGTCATCATACCTAGATGAAAATAAAAATACGATGCTTGTCTTCCAGTGCTGACTCCCTTTAAAATGTTCTAAGACCTTACCATAAGGGTTAATGTTAGATGTTCTGCTTGTCTCTCCCTGGCCATCGGTCTCGTTGGCTCTGCTCGATACATTAGCAGTGGCTCCTCAGGGAAGGCATCCCCACATGAGGCGCAACAGTCACTGATATCTTCCAGGTTCTTTGAAGTCGCAGGCGAGAAATGGCATCTATAGGACTTGGCAGGAAATGCTTACTGTAGAGAAGAGTGATGTCTGAGGGATTTCAGGGGAATTGGCTCACTACCAGACAGGGACCGGTATAGACAGAGATGGAGCTCTCAAAATGTAAACGTCAGAATGACGTAAGTTGATGAAGTGCTGCTCAGAGGAGAGGTAATCTTTAGAATGTGTGCTTCTACCAGCATGTACACACAATATGTGCCTGTTTGTTATTGTTAAAGAACGATTGATCATGATTGATATAATGTCTGGCTATGCAATACCTTCACTATGAAGGGACCTTGGAGTGCTTCGCGTGTATTTTGGATGAAACACTATGTATTATATGTACATGCAGTACTCTTAATATTTCAGTGATGTTTTGTGATGGCAACGCTTATTATTCATTACTTATGCAGTGTGAAAAATAGTCTTTTGCTTTTTATATTTAGCTGATTTTGCTGATTGGAAAGGAACATTAGTAGACTGAACAAAAATGTTCCAGTATTTTTATCGGTTGTCATTTTTAACATTTTTCCATTAGCCACACTGGAACAAAAGACACATTTTCGAGTCATAGCTAAGAGGGTGGTTGACATTTGCTTTGCACAAACATGTGAATCAGAGTCAAATGAGAATATCACCCTTCATTAACTGTCTTCTTTATTTTTACAGCCCTCTATAAAGGCTTTTGCTGTGGGATTTTTTTAGGTAAATACATACAGGTTTCCTTCCTATTGGCATTGCGCGACAGTACTGTCTAGCATTATTTGGGTAAGTCTAACCCGTTTAAGATAGATTAAATGAGTTGCTTAAATTAGTTGATTTACTTTATTCTGTATTGATACTACATGGTCCTATTTTACGCATCTGGACATTTTATGACACTAACACGAGTATAGAAAGCATTTAGCCTCACCATTGATGAGACTACAGTGTCACGGTCCTTAATAGTCAGAGGTGCTGTAAATATTATGTTGTAATGAATGAGTCAATGGTTTTATATTGAATATAACCATAGATATGGAGGTTTGAGGTTTGAGTAATATAATTGAGACAGCTTTACCAAATCATCATTTGACATTGGGGAGACTGGCAAAATATACCAGTGTGCTTGTACAAGTTTCTTAAAATCTGAATCTGAGTTATATTTCCTATTCAATTGTTTGGCATCACATATTCACGAATGATGAAAATTGTATTCCACATAAATGCAGCTAAAATAATGACTGTGGTAAAATCACAATTAATCTGGGTTCTGTTGGCTTTGCCTGACTAATGATAAACTCTCACGATAAACCCTCAATACTCATGATGAACCTGATAAACTGCTATTATCATTATTATTCTAACAGAATGTTTGCTTATGATGACCAGTTTATGACCTATTCAACTAATGACAAATGTAATTGTTTTGGATAAAATTATTTACTAAATAGTGTAATGTAACATAACAGTTCAAATCAAAAAAGAAGGTTTATTTTCTTCCCATATTATTCAGTGGCAGTGGTGGCCCCTGACAGCTGCTGCCAGGTATTGTACTCTGGGCACAGTTAGTGGACAGAGCAATGCAGATAAGAGCCAGGGGCTTTGTCTGTTTTTTACTGTCTACCAACTTGTCCTCATATGTATGGAGAGATGGCTGAGAGAATATTCAGAGTTCAGTGTTGCATAACATAGCATATTTATGTGTAATATGATAAGGAGAACACAGGTTCTTCTTTGTTATATTTTTAGGTTTGGCTTTCCCATCTGACTTCTCTTTGTGATGTGATTATGCATTATGGATTATTAGCCTATAGGCTTTTAAGTGTAGACATTTGACTCCATCACAGCATAACATTCACTCTACAAGTCTACTGTACCCCCAGGGATGTCTCATTTATCCCAGTTTTATCCATTCAGACAGGTGTTTAAAGTGATAAATCATTCATCTGTTAAAACACTTTTGTATTTTTTTATCCGCTCAGCTGTAGCGTGTTCGAGATGTTCCATAGATGAATAACTGTGACTGTGCGGGTGGATGTCTTTAGTGTTGATGTGAATTGCAGTATACTGTACATCATGGCACTGTGAGATATTCCGGCCTCATTTCCTGTGAGTGTTTTGACACAGTACAAAATAGCCCTTCTCAGTGTACTGCTGACTGGGTGGAGACAGCAGGCTCCTGCTACAGTAGTGTGGCCTGCCGGGAAGGAAGGCCATATGTCCAGTGAGTTTCCACTGTGCACATGCACATGCAGGCTGTGGCCGCTCCCTGTCTGGACACACCTCTCTCTGCCCTCAGCGTTTCCGCTTGTGTCTCTCCCCACTCCCCTGTAGCTCTGTCTACTCTGGGCCATACCAGCTGCATACTAAAATGTAGCATAAATCATGTTTTGCTCTGCAGTGGGCCTTTTAAAAAAAAATGTATACTGTACATTTGCTTCTTTAGTTTCTTTGTCTCTGTCAAAGCTGTGCAACAAGATACAATTATTTTGAACTTTATTGTAAAACCACTGCTTGCACAGATTCCTTACAGTACCTCAATGCAGGTTTATTTGTTAATGTTCAAGATTAAATATTTGGTTAGCTCATTGTGTGACGTAAATTAAGCCTTGAATCAGCTGCTATTGAGATCCATTGCCTCTAATGAATGCAATACACATACTTCTAAGGTGTCTACCATGTGGACATGCCAGTGTCATAGACTTGAGTGAGACCAATGGAGGTTGGGGGGTGTGAAGGTGGATGGGGTGTAGTGTCAGTTCATTAAATACAGCAACTAAATGAAATATTTCATAAAATATCACCATGTGCACTTATGTCGACGCAAGGGCGGTACAGCATACAGCTGTGGGATTTACTAAAGCTTAAAATCACTTCAGATGGAACTGTTCTAGCTTCACCATAATCAGCATTTCTTAGCGTTCTCTTACATAACAGCACACGTTGTGTGTGTGTGTGTGTGTGTGTGTGTGTAAGGTGGGGTGGGGGGGCGGAATTTGACCGCACCTATCCAGCTTTAACTGTGGGTTCTTACACCTGCATCTGGGAATGACGCTGAGACTACATGTATGCTTTAGGAAAAGTTCAGCAGCAGTTAGAAAGGAAACTATTATCTGATTAATTGCTAGTCCTTGTTCAGTTGAATGTTCACTGTAACTGCAGTTTTACAGTGTGGATGTAGGTCAGGCAGAGTAGGCTTCAGTATTTCTTTAGTGTTGATGTTGTTGTTAAAGCAAGTACATGTCTTTTGTGTCTTTCTTCAGAGTTCTCTGCAACCCCGGTGTGCCTCTTGTTGAAACCTCTGAACGGACCAGCCAAGGTATCTGGTCGAGACACATCCATGGCCGTCCCATGGCGTCTCAACAACCCTCAGTGAAAGAGCA
The DNA here is from genome assembly GCA_027564795.1 of Aphredoderus sayanus. Classification (NCBI taxonomy): domain Eukaryota; kingdom Metazoa; phylum Chordata; class Actinopteri; order Percopsiformes; family Aphredoderidae; genus Aphredoderus; species Aphredoderus sayanus. The sequence continues at coordinate 12,446 of JAODUG010021089.1, forward strand.
AACCGTATGTTTGGACATTTCTATGTGTTTTGTTGAATGTTTTTTACATTGAAAGATGAAAGTGATTTAAATGTAAAACTTTCATAAGAAGTTTTTATTTTTTATCATTCATTTGATTATACTATATTTATTAAAGGATTTGTATGATCATTAGATTTTGCACTTCTCACAAGCATCTCAGGCCTAAAGAAATACTTTGCGGACCACATGCGTAGTCAGACCGGCTGTGAGAACAAAGAACAGAGGAGCTCAGATTACAACACACACAGCTGGAGTGTGATGTCATTGTGTGTTCAGGATATCATTACTCCACTATATCTTAGCATAGAAAAATATATTTTAAACCTGTAGTTTACTTAAACATAATAATAAATACAAATGCATTTTATTGATAGCCACCTATCAAAAAACTCAAGGACACCTTGCGTATAGTTTAAAATATTGTATATAGAACCTTTATATAGATTAACAAAAGGACAAACACAGTTTCCTTCCTCAGCCCACAGTGTTTATATATATATATATATATATATATAGTAATACCACCACCCTACTGTATGTAACACTCATCATTCCAACCCTCCAATCACAAACAAGCGCCAGGGAAAACAAAAAATCAAGCCCAAACATCCGGAGTCTCATTCCCGCCATGCCCGAAACACTAAATATCCGGGGACCCTAGACCCGCTCCACAACCACTTCAATCTCAGTCAGAGAATGGAAAACCGAAGACACTGAAGGAATGAGCCCACACACCAACATACCCCAGACCCCCAACGATGTGGCACCAGGGGCGCATCACTGAACACAGACACAACGCAGGTGACTAAATGGACCAGCTGCCCCCAGCTAAACCCCCGTACACTGCATCCAGCCCATCAACCAGGCACCACCATGCCACCACCATAAGTGGAACCCCAGAGAAGATGCCACAGAAGCATTAAATAACCCAATCCACAACACACCTCCCAGAATTTACTGTACAATGCTCTATCCCCGACCAGTAAACAACAGAAAGAATGGTGAAATGGTTAAAATATTTTAAGTTTCAGTCCCTCAAAGCTGGCATAAACTAAACCCCGGACGCCCGGATGTTGGACATCAAATATGGCAGGAGGACTGAGTCATATTGACCTCACACAGCACTCCTGTGATGTCTGTGTGTTTCTCCGCTTCACTATGCTCTTTGTAAAGAAAAATGATGGATTTTTCATTGTGTGTAACCTTGTAATCTCTTAAGAGAATTCAGTTTAGTGTCAACTGACCTTTAGTAAAGTGTGTCGTCTGAGAATTTGTCTTGTTGTCCTCCACAAATGTCAGCTTGTGTAATTACTGCTAATAAGCTCCCTATGTTGAGATGTGTGCTAAAGTATAATACAAATGTAATCTTTTTAACAAGCATTTTGCTATTGACAAATGTTTAATAGTAAAGCGAACAAAAAACGGTTAAAAACCTGCTCAATGCTCTAATATAGGCTTACTGCTGCTGCAATATGACCTACAGTAATTACAGTATGAAGCGTGACTGACATGTGTTACACTGACATAGTATGGCATAGTACAGTATGTACTTAGACTTACTGTATATTTATTGAGCTGTGCGTATTGTGACTGTTACTAGAATAACATAGTCATAGTCATATATGCTACACAATGCAAATGGCTGATGGTATAGGTCAGCTAATCTATAGTTTAAGAACATCTCATACATAATTAATGGTATAAACAGAAAATCGATGTATCCTGAATGAAGGCGTTTTCTCCAGAACGACAACACTATAGAGCCCAATGATCTTTATTTGATAGGTATTTCCAATTCAATAGAAATCTAACATTATTGCCAGATGTGAAACAGCTAACAGTTTTTAATAATGCTTCTCATTGCTTATTACTCTGGGCGCGTCCTGTCAGAAATGGTAAACATGACAGATTGTCTCGCTAGCATTCTGCACTTTCGGAAGCCGGAGACGGCAGCTACTCACGCCAAGCCCCAGTATGACTACAGCGAGCTAAAGCGTGATGGAGTGCTGTACTATGTGGCGTGCCACAGGGTGTTGAAGCCTTTACAAACGCTGGCTGCTCAGCCAACATTGCTCTCATTCCTGGGTCCGAGCCAGGGGCTGGGACGGAGTCTGTCCCCCGGGTTCCAGACACAAACAAGGTCCAGTGTCAGAGCGGCAGTCCTGTGGGTGTGTTTGTGTTCTCACTGACGGTGCTGTGAGGTCCTCTGACCCCCCCAACACACACAGCCTCGCATGGAATGGTAGCAATGTGAACACTCCTGCATTGCCACAGCTGGGATGTGTGTGTGTGTGGGGTGGGGGGTGTTTATGACTCCGTAGCAGGGCGGACATTAGCGACCAAGTGGCTTGATGTATACATGCATACACACGCACACACGCACGCACGCGCGCACACACACACACACACACACACACACACACACACACACACACACACACAGACAGACATAGCTCAGTTCAGCATGTAATGCTGATCTGGGGAGTAATGATAACCTGACATGCCAGATGGATTGTTGTCCACAACTCCATCTAGGGAGCCGTCCATGAGAACTGTTTGGGCGGTTTCTTTCATAAACATCTTGTCAATTGATTGGATAAACCATTTGTCTGTCACTGTAACTTCAACCACTTAGACCAATATGTCGTCGTAGGAAATAAAACTAGAGCGAAAACATCTTTTCCGCCTAAAAAAACCCTGCAGTGCTGTTGTTTGTTCTATATTCAATTAAGATATAGACTTCAGTTGAGATAAAACTGATGATGTAGCATCATCCACGTTAAGCTTTTTAGGATCCGCCATCGTTATTTTCAGGTTTCCCAGTTGCTTTGTCTGTCGTCACACCTGAACCACGCCCTTAGCAATAATGACGACGCTGTGATCCCTAGCCGTTCCAGACTTTCCAGATTCTCGCGGCGAAATGACATTCCTGATCTCGCGAGGCTAGGAGTAATGAAGGCTCCTCAGCTGAAGCTAGCGTGTAGGAAAATGAGGTGCACAGCCCAGGTGGTGTACGGGCACTGTAGCTGTGTCCTGGACCTCTGGCTGTGCCGGTGACACAGGTGCTGCTGGATCCTGGGGATCTGCGCAGCCACCAGCAGAAGCCTGGAGCACCAGTCTTTAAAGTGGCGGCTCTTGGGAAAGAAAGTACAGCGACTGTATACACCTGCATTCTTCTCAGGCCTTGCTGTGTGTCCCCTGTGTGTCCCTCCAGATGAGAGCGTGAAGGCTGGCATCTGCCAAGGCCACCGCTGCGCCCTGGCCAGCGCACACGCATGATCACATGACTCTGGACATGGACGCGGTCCTGTCAGACTTCGTTCGGTCGACGGGGGCGGAACCGGGTCTGGCGAGAGACTTGCTGGAAGGTAAGACTGTACGCACACCGAGGCCACACAGAAGGTGGGAGAGGCTATACTGTACATAGTACTACTGTACATAGTACTACTGTATATGCTGCTACCCCATGCCAGGGGTAGCAGCATATACAGTAGACAGTGTGGCGATACAGAAGGCCAGTCTGGCTGTATTTACTGTATGAGTGTGTTTGTCTCCATTCATTGGAAGTCATTGGGAAGCGGAGAGCTGCTGGCATGTGTGCAGCCTCCGTACAGTCCAGGAAAGCAGCAGAAACAATCTCCCATACGGCCAGTGGAACCGGCCAGTGGAACTCGGTGCATTGTAAAGCTTCCACAGAAAAGGCCACAAGTGGCATGAACGGTGCTGTGTTTATAAGACGCAGTCTCCTGAGTTTATACTGACCGCAGGCAGGCAAGTGGATTCCAGTGCATTTCCTCTCTGCATGGTCAAACTATTTTACATCTTGAGTGGTGTTTACCACTCAAGATGGCCTCGTCGCTCACCGGCCTCATCGCTTACCGGAATAGAGAAGTTCTTCTGGGAAGCCACAGACAGCCACAGTGTAGGTCTCCCATTAGGAATCGCCAAGTTGGCCACCATAAGGACATTGCCATAGCTGACTTAGTCACCTGGCAGATCCATGTCTTTGCCCTACAGCTGCTACATACAGTACTGTATGGGAGACACGACAGAGGCAGTGATGATAGTGTTGACTGATGTTTGGCCCCGTCAAAGGGATGAGACTGAGGGCTCAGTTTGTTTCATACAATCACATCGTACCTGCTGTGTGTCTCTGCTGTGACAAGACCGACGCTTTTGGTCCATTGTGTTGCTGATGTGTTCTAACGTAGCAGAATGGCAATAATAAGTCACAGCCTAAAACTTAGCTTGCTAAGACCATTGTTATTTTGTCAGCTCCAACACTTTCAATCAGAACGAGATTGATGTTGGTATATTTTCAACCTTAGGCTTTGTCAACTGAACTAGCCTGTGTGTTTTCAGTTGAGATTTCCAAAACAACCTGAGCAAGAGGTAGAGGTGGGGTTTGCACGATACTACTTAAAAACCTACAGTACTCTAGATCATAAATAATTAGTTAGTTTTAAAGTGGAGGAAGCATTCCAATACCAATAGTGAGTACATTATAGTCCTCATGTGGAGGCTTTATGGTGAGTATATACATGGCATAATGTACATGAAAACATCCAGATAACTTTTTAATGTAAATCTTTACAGACATGCATTAGGCAATGAGTGCCCCTGATGCTATTGTCTTCTTATTAGATGATGCAGAAAGCTCTGTGGAAGAGGTTAGTATTGATTGAAGTGGGTGTGAATGACCGTTTGTGTCAGCTTTTCTATTCAGGCTGACTGAACCATGTCTGAAGGGCTGGAGAATACAGGATGAGGTTACTTATATAGTCTAATTGGTCTATGCTTTCTACACCCACACAAGTTCCTACATCACATAGGGGGACACTTGCATGTGCTCTCATGTAGATGTGTGGGATGTATCAACACACATTATGATGGTGTTTTGATGCTGTGGTGTTGTGAGACATCTTCCTGAGTCGTATTATGCCTGTCTTGTATTGCCTAGGCCTTGAAGGGGATCTCACCAACGGCCATTGATTCTCTATTACATTCTGCAGTCTATTTGCAAAGCACAGTATTTATTTATGGATCTGAACAACCCTGACAACAAACCTCCTGGAAGTTAACTTTTATTTTTTAAATACACTTACTTATCCTTACTGAACCTTATTAAATAGGCCCGCATTGCCAACCTGCCACATGCCTTACTGAACCTTAATTAATATATATTTAATATTCAATACATACTTCCAATAATAGACATATGTATGCCATTGTAGTAGAATATTATTAAGAAGCTCTGTTGACATTGAGCCTTGTGATGCATTGTGATGCATTGTGATGCATTGTGATGCATTGTGTTGTATTGTGATGCATTGTGTTGTATTGCTGTGCAGGTAAGAACTGGGACCTGAGAGCTGCTCTAAGTGACTTCGAGCAGCTCAGACAGGTCCACACTGCCAACCTGCCACATGCTTTCAATGAGGGCCGCTGCTACAAGCAGCCGGAGACCCAGGACACGCCCACCCATGGCGGTAAGATCTCCGGGCCTTGTGCACAGAAGCAAGAGGACAATGCACAAGGTGACAGCAGCACAACTCAACAGCAGCACAGCTATTTTATACTAAATGTATGTTGATGTCATATGTACCTAATGTGTCATCAGTGAATCATTGGGCTGGCCCAAATGCTTCCAGGTTTGGTTTGGTTTTGTTTTGCCTATAAATGACCTATGTAGAAATATTCAAAAATGTAAAAATTTAGGGGTAGGGGGTCAACAAGTCAACCTATACTATATTTATGTACTATGGGGTTATTTATATAATGTAATTATATAATATAATTGTATAATTTATATAAAGTGGTAATAGAAGATAATATGTTTAGACACAAAATAGCTCCAGTTAACAGTGAATAGCTAAAACAACTGTTTTAGTGCAGCATTTTGACCTGCAACGTCTTTGTAAGGTCATCTCCCATGTGAATAGTAATAGTGATTGTGTTGTGAATGCTGGTACTTAGAGTAATAGGTGACAGACCTGAGCTGTTCAAGTACGCTTGCAGATTGTTCACAAATGAAAGGCAAAAGCTGAGCTCCGTCTTTAGTAACTTGCTGGTACTATTCTGTATGAGTAACATCTTAGTTGACATGATTATAAACTGTCAACAATTTATACATTTGCTGTACATCTCCTGGCTCAGACACTCAATACTCCCTGTTCCCCTATACTCCAGAAAAGCGTCTTTCCCGTGGAATCTCCCACGCCAGCTCTGCCATCGTGTCTCTGGTGCGGCTGCAGGTAGCCAGCGAATGCAGCAGTGAGCAGTTCCCCCTGGACATGCCCATCTACACCTTCCAGCTGCCTGACCTCAGTGTGTACAGCGAAGACTTCAGAAGCTTCGTAGAGCGAGACCTCATAGAGCAATCCACCATGATGGCTCTAGAGCAGGCGGGTGAGCGCTCCAGATGGTGTCACTGTCCTGTAGCTTCTCCAAAACACATTTTGGAGTACTGTACAATATGTCCTTGGTTCTCAGACTGTGGCTGTGGACCAGTGCCCCCCTAGCCTAGCCTAGAGGTTAGGGGAGGGCCCTTTCAGTTTGAGTCGAGTGAAGGGGAGGCTAGCTTCAGTTTGACTTCGCCGTGAGAATCAGTCTGGAGAGGCAAGCAGTCCTTTAAATTGTGTCCAGTATGACGTGACATAACGTGTGACCAATCGGTGTCGTACTGGTAGCTACGGGCGTGGTTTAGGTGTGACGACAGCGAAAGTGACTCGAAAACAATTGTGGTTCCTACAGACAGGCGGTCAGGTGGTTCGTCCAATCACCTGCCAAGTATTTTTTGAAAGCGCTTGCCCTTTTTAAACAGTTTTGATAGATGGCTCCCCAGATGGTTGTGTGCATAAAACTGTTCTGTGCGTGTATCAACCATCTGGTGTGCCAGGTTAGTGCCACCCACCCCAAGGTGTTGCAAGATGCCTTTACAACAGGTTAGCCTGTGAAATGATTTAATCATTTCTAAATATTTATATACATATATATTTATTTTTCAAGTTGTAAATTATTTAAATATATGCATTTATGTGCATAAATGTGTTGTGTATGCTTGTTCATACTGTGCAGTTTTATGCTGCGATTAATCAAAACGTTTACTCTGTGTCACGGGATCATACGCATATCATATTTATAACACTGACGCAATGAACACGACATCGGTGCTCTTTAGACACACCAGAGAAAGCTAGAAAGGAAGTGCGTGTGTGTGTGTGTGTGTGTGTGTGTGTGTGAGAGGCGGGTGAGGGGGGAGGGGGGGCGAACGAAAGAGACTGAGGCAGAGAGAGCAATAGCAGAGCAGCACCGACATTCACACACATCCAACTGAAAGCTTCCAGTCACAACCTGCACAGATCTCATCAGCGTACGTTCAGCTACTGCTTTGAGCAATGTGCGACAACGCTCACCTGGTCACCCAAACCGTAAAATGAGCAGTTGCAACAAAATATACTGTATACCAGAGATCAACCTCAAACACAAACACAAACGCCGCTCCTGTTTAGTCTGGGTCTACTGTGACCAAGACAGGACAGGTTCTGTGTATCACCGACTGCCTGCGTGGGAGGTTTGACATGCCATTAATAAACATGTTCTACAATACTGTAACATTCAGCCAGCACTCCGCACGGAGGCAAGGAGGTCTTTGCGTCAACAGAGACCGGACAACAGCCTTCTGCGAATGGGGGCGAGAGGGGGGTCTTAAAGTGAGCTACACCTTTAAGGCAGTGGTTCTCAAACTTACAAAATAACTTCCACTATCCCCAGAGGTGGTAGAAGAAGAAGTAGAAGCAGAACAGCCATAATATTATCAGATAGTATTTTAATACAGACTTGTAGCAGAATACATCATGCTTTACGGTCATGCCCTTCATGTTTGCAGGCCGTCTCAACTGGTGGTCCACCATGTGCACCAGCTGTAAGAAGCTGCTTCCCCTGGCAACAACTGGGGACGGAAACTGCCTACTGCATGCTGCATCATTAGGTGAGCCTCTATACTGTACATCATGTACAATATACAGCACTGTGTGGTACAAAACACGGAAATGTGCACTCTGCAATATGCTGTACACACACGCAATGTGCAGCCTCTTCTAAAAGCTTAAAGGTGCAGTCACGGAGTTTGAGAATTTGAACTCGATCAAAACAAAACCGCCGCTCACTTCAATGCCAAACCGCGCTACCTCAGAAACTCCGCCCCCCTCATTGGACATGCATTTGCAAGGCAAGTGTTGTGTGGTGCGGTCTGCACCACATTGTTCATGTCCCCATTTACAGAGCCAAGGTAGAAACACAAGCCGGCGCACACACAAAATGGGCAGCTGGCCGTCTGTGAGTATATATTTTCTGAATTTGACAAAAAGTGCATTAGGTTACAATCGTTGACTCTACATTTAATATAACAGCACATATACAGAATATCTGTAACCTATAACCTATCTATAACCTTTTTTTTTTAATGCGCATACGTTTTATAAAACGTTAATCTAACAAGATTAGAAACACTAAAATTACTGTAATTAAAACACAGGAATACGAACAGCGCCATCTATACACAGGCTGCTTTATCTGATTAGCTCAAATAAATACCAGGACATTCACTTGCATGTGCGTGTATGTCCAGTGACATCACTGTGCCCTAATGCGCCACTGCACGTTTTCAACCTGTAGATGGCGCTGACCCAAATGTTTGATTTCAATGTTTGCAACCCCCCCTTCCCCCCCCCAATATTTATAAACCTAGAAAGCCTTTCACGAGGCCTCCCACCCACCACTGCTCTATCAAACAATCCAGTGTACTTCTTGAGGTCTGGCGTACAGCACCATAACCCTGCCTGAACTCACAGGTTCCCCTGACCAGCGTCACTCACATGAGAGTCGCAGCTGTGCCTGCTGGCTGATGAATCCAGGAGAGAGAGAGAGAGAGAGAGAGAGAGAGAGAGAGAGAGAGAGAGAGAGAGAGAGAGAGAGAGAGAGAGGTGCGC
>JAODUG010021100.1:0-21453 GCA_027564795.1 Aphredoderus sayanus
TATATATATATAAAACACACGAAATACAATGGAAGGATGCATGCCACCTTTTTTTCATGCAGTTCTTAAGCATTCGAGTTGAAGATGGATTTAACTGGTTTGAGTCATGGTAGTTAGGATACATTTGCTTCATTGCTATGGACAAAGAAATAATGCTGGTTAGAAGAACCACCAGTTCATGCACGCAGTTCATAGCTATGGGAGACTGTCAGATTTGTAATGCAAGTCATTTTAGTCCTTTTTTTAAGAATAATATGCACAATAATAAGTTGGATTTATTCGTTTGTTATTAACTTGGAATATTTCCTCAGAAATCAGAAGAAACGTGGATATGTCGCTTTACCTCAACAGTGTCACTCCCAATATGCTGATATAAATTGAATGGTTAAAGAAAATTAGCAATGTTTTCTGGACCAAAAATGGTAACTGAAATGTTTATGAATAAAATTGTTTAATTATGAAAATTCAACTTGCTGAGGCTGCAGTTCAGTGGTTTTATATTTACATAATATAGGCGTACATTTTATATTTTGTTAGAATCACACCTTTTACTCGTTCTCTTCAGAAAGGAAAAAGTAATGGCGCCTTTTATTTTCTTTTTTTTTTATGAACAAATCCCAAATTCCATACAGCTAATATATTAAATAGTTGCTGTGTTGGAGTCTTCATGATGTATCATCTATTTCAATAGATTCAATGGTTGTCTTTAGACTATTTAAAGATCCAGACTGGCAGAATGTCCACTGTTAATATTTGGTGCATTGTGTTGACTGGAAGTGGCAAATATGTTACACAGATCTTTGATTTGTACATCATTTGTTGTCCACATACTGATACAATAAATATAGTTTGGTATTCTGCCTCTTGAATTTATATATCATTCATTTTTGCAGACCTAGAATAATAGCTGGTGTGGTATTATGCCAGTGCATCTTTTACAGTATAGTATAACCTGAATACAAACAGTAGCTGAAGACTTTTCGTCTATGGAATATACAGAAGAACTGATTTACTGTGAGTTTAGCTTCATATAAAAAAATGAATAACGCATTACTGATCATTTTTGTCTACGATAATAATCGCACAGCCTGAGTTTGTATTCGCTAGATGGCACTATTGCTCCTCTGTTAAATAGCGTATTGTATTTTCTCTGATATGGTGTCCCATTCATTCATATAGTGTGTACTCATTAATTTTCTTTCTTCAGTTTGACACATTCTATGTAGATTAATATTTTCACATTTCTGAATTTAGAAAACTGCTACTTAAATTATATTGTTTTTCATTTCATTGTGCTTCTGCAATGTAACCTAAAGGTCAAGAGATCTCTATTTTTTTGCATCCTATTTGCATATATATTTCCTTAAGCGCCATCCATTTTTCTATTGTGTTCACAGAGCTGTGCAGCTGATCAACTACTCTGTTAAATGAAATCAGTCACATTAACATTACTGCTTATCATGTCAGTATTGTAACTTAGCCGACTGTGTGTTTTTATGTCTGATATTGCTAAAGAACTCAGTAAACATTCTGCATTTATGTGTACCCAAATTGTTCAATGTCCACTTCTTTCTACATGTATCCTTTGTTACATTTGCTATATTAGCAAATTACATTTTTTGCAGATATAAAAGCAAACCGATTGTACTCATAATTGCTGTTGGATTAAAGCCATAAAACCCCTTAACTTTTAAAAATTATGTGTAACCTATTTTACCTTTTTCCTCAACTAAATTCTTGGTGGACTATGAACACCCCCCTTCCCTAAAGACGAACGACAGCCTAATACCCATACCAGGCCAGGAGCTATTGATACTCTAAAAATAATTATTAGGCTAGGCTATGAGGTCTGTCAGCTGTGTTTTATGTATTGCTAAATGTGTGCGTCCAGCTGTATGACATACGCCTATACTGAATCAGTGGAGACTGAATAAATATTCCACTCATCTGGAGAACCTCTGGATCGTCTCCAGCGCAGTATGTATACTTGCTGAGCTCACCCTGGTTGAGTAATGTGGACCCCACCCTGTAAAGACATTAGATTTCACTATATGTTGGAGAGAACGGCCAAACAACATCATTATCTTACAGTTTATTAATCATGCTTAATTAACATTTTAAAGGAAAAATAAACCACTTGTATGTGTGGTGGCTGAGGTAGCCTAGTACGTACACTGAAGATTTTGAATAATTTGGATTGATTTATCATTTTCAATGGACTCCAAATACCACAATGCAACACAGACAACATCGTCTCCTTAGCTACGGCTTTTGGCACGCCCAAGAGGGGGGCTTGTCGCTGAAAGGGACTCATTATTGTAGGGAGGGATGTGATTGTGTATATTGTCCCCTTAACTAGCTGGTCAGCACCGGAGGGATTAGCTAGCTTCGTGCACAGACTGGTTTGCTAAGCCTGAATCATGCATATTGTCATCATTATTGCAAACTGGGAGTGGAGCCGAAATTATGCAAGATACGGATAGCACATTTTATTTAATCTCCGGACCGTGCAGTTGTTTCGTGTCAAGTTTCTAGGTCCCCCATTCTCTTCTGAAAATGCTTCACGAGGACTCTCCTTGGACCTATCGCATTATGTTGCCTTCCTCACATGTGCTTTATTTTGAACTAACCAGGAGTATATAGGAGCCGACGACAAAACAAACTGAGGGCATACGGATATTTTCGTGTTGATTTGTGTACAGATTACTGAAGCCGACAAGGAAAAGTTGTACTCGTTCGTAGAAGTGCAAGACGCAGTTTGAAAACATGGGCAACGCAGGGAGTATGGACCAGCACACTGATTTCAGGGGACACAATATGCCTTTGAAGCTCCCAATGCCTGAGCCAGGTGAACTGGAGGAGAGATTTGCCATCGTTTTGGTAAGACGTTATCAATAAACTTATTTGGGGGGTGAACCATGATCTTTGAGCTCTTCTTTACTCTTTGTTCCCACCATGCTTCAGTGCCCTGGGATGGGGCAGCTGTGTGTAGGTTGGACCACTGTCCAGTGCTCGTTCTTTTGTTGTTACGAAAGTCATAATCAGGAAAAATTCCACATGATTCTTGTGTTGCACATGCATACCTCAAACCATATTTACGCGAAGGCATGTCTTCACACACAGCCACCTATTTAAAAAAAGACATGTTTTTAGAATCGTCAGAGTAATGGTAAAGTTGTAACGCGGACATTGCCCACATTGAATCAGTCAAAGCTATCCACTCAGCATCTTGGCCTTTCAAATCTAATCCAGTTCTATTCATTAGATTAGTTGATTTGATTTTGCTTTATATCAGGTTTGTCATTTTACTAGTCAATAACTCAATAACTAGGCTGTAATATAATTATAATAATATATAATAGTTATATCAATACACTGTATTGAACCTGTGGTTCAGCAAAGAAATTATTTGCTGAGTACCCTTCTCATTTAGGTTGTGACCTAAAGACACAGCCCAGTTAAAGTTATGCTTCTGTACATTTCAAGTATGAGTCCTCCTGCACCTGCATCTGTCTTGCAAATAATTGGTTTCAGTTGTAGACTGGCTCATTAGCTTACTAAAGCGTTTACTACCTTACATCCCACATGCAATGAACATGTCATCTGAGTAGTTCAAAATTAATATTACCTGTAAACACATTTAATTTCAAAGAGTTTGAAACATAAACCCCACCCTAAACAAATGAGGACTTCGGTCCTAATCAAACATACAAGAATGACTGCTTCAAGTAGTAAGAGCTACTTGACTGCTGGTTGGACTTTACTTAAGTTTTCTGTATAATAACACTACTGTAACAACTGTTATTATATTATCAACATAAACCATTAAACACGGTATTGTTCATACAGTTAAAAAACTGAAGCCTATTTGTACTCACTATTTACATTGAATAATATCATGTTCTTGCTGATGAGGCAGTTTTTCAGGGCAATGTGAAAGAATAGGGTTTGTCAGGGTTATGCTCAGTTGTGTAGGGTGGTTAAACTGTGGATGTGATTTGTTGCCTGGTCTAGTGTTCTAGTGTGTTCTAGTGTAGTGAACCCAAGCATTTCTGTGCTGGACTATTTTAGAGAAAACAGAGTAAGGGCTTAACCTTTTTTGCTGCAGTCACACAACTACCTTTGTTTTTTTTAAAGGCACAATGAAAGCACAAGCAACCCTTGCCTGTTCAACCAAAATGAGTTGGGTGTTTTTGATGTAGATACATAAATGTGATGTGTGTACATAGATGTATGTCACAATGATGCCTTCCATGTGGGGCATCATATTTATTTTGATGGGGGAGGTAGCACTAAATTGGTGGAAGCCTTCTTCCTTCATATCCTGCCTTTTACTAACAGCTGTTAGCAGCAACAGCTGATCTGTGAACACCAGGGTCTGATTCAAAGTGGGAGAACTATTATTTTCACAATCCCAATGGTCAAATCACTCTTGCCAATTAAGAGGAAAGTAAGTCGGGCTGTCAGAAAATAAGGAACCTCCCTCACAAAGCCCCTCTTTCCCCAATTCTGTCAGTGTGATTCCCTTGCACTTAGCAGAGTGGAAGCCCTTCAGTGTTTGGGTAATTTAAAAACTATAGGCTAAACGTGGCACTTAGGTTAGTGTTCTTTTACTGCAGTTTAAATCCTGATTGTTGTCAGCCATGCCTGGAGGTAGCTGGCTTCAGATTGCCCCAATGTGTCACTGTGTTTCTCAGATGGCTTCAGTTTGATTGGTGATAAAGAAGTCTTCTCATCCACTCAGTCAGATAGACTAGAGTACTATATCAGTGCCATTGATATGGTACATTTGGTGAATGGACTGATAAAGCATGTTTGGCATTGTGTTTATTTGAATATAATTTGCTTTCATTGTATGGTAATGGTAATCCCTATTTTCTCCCAAAACAGTTTGATTCAACTTGATTTTGTCTTTTTGTTTTTAACTTCTGATGAAATGCTTTTTTCTGCACCTATTTTTAGCTGGAAGGTCTGCTTGGCAATAAGGTTAGGCTACTTTTTTCCCACGTCCTCTGGCCAGAGGTGACTGAATAGGATCTGCACTATGTGCCAGCCTGCCACCCTGAACAGGTTTGATCAACAGCCTGGTCCTGGATCACAGCAAGAAACCATTTGGATTATAGGGTTGTGTTGTGTATGGCCACATTAAAGCGTGACCTCTCTGTAGCCCCTGTAATTTCTAGCAGGGACACATCTGATTTCAGGTCTGTGCTCTGTGCTATGAAAAGCACCTTCAATCATTTGACTCATGACTTCCATCATCAGAGCAGACTGGTTGAAACCCACATGGAGATACAGGCACTGCTCCGGCTTCTGTGCAGGCCCTCTCTTTCACTGCACATTAACAGGGCTGCAGAGCAGCTGTCTGAGTTTTAGTTACGCTTTCAAATTCATTTAGACACTTTTATAATGTTGTTGTATTGATAACTAATTCAGAGTGTAAACAAGTGCTTGTCTTAATTGTCTACTTTATTTGGATTAAATCAGATGTATTCTGTTAGATTTAGGACTAGATGGTTGTGGTCTATCTTGCGACATAGGAATTACCTAGTTCAGGAGTCTGTTGATAAACTGAAACAAAATGTTTACATCTTCAGCAGACACATACTGTCACTTGGTTTTCAATGTTTCCAGTGTTATTAGAGTGTCTGTTCTGTCATGTGTATGATGCGCAATATGCTAAGGTCTATGGCTAAGGAAGAAATCAAGTGTTTCTGCCTGCTGCATCTACTGAATGAACATCCCTCATTGAAGTCTCTGTCCTGAGAATTCCTTAGGCTGAATATTACACAGGCTAATTGTAATGCAAGGCCTCTTTTGTGATAAGAGGAGCTATTTCACTTGTGACCTTGACCATGAAGAGAGGCATAATTTAGGCCCAAATATTTTTTATTTAAGCAAACGGAAGCCTATTCTGAAGCCTGTCTCTATTTTCCTGCTTCCTGTTTTTTCTCTCCAATTTAGGTGGTACGCACTAGCTCTTTGTGGCAGATAGAAGGCGCCAATCCTAATTCAACAGTTTACACATATAATGTGCACTGCTGGCACAACAAGGTAGTGTGTTTAAAACCTGAGGACAACAGGGGGTTCAAAGGCACACAAAAAAAACAAATACATAAAGAAAAAATTTGTAAACAAATATATACACACAGCACTGACAATAAAAATATCTACACAATCAGACACAATCAGTTGGTGCCATCTGGTGACACAATACAATATAATAAGGACAACAGGAGGGTTAAGACATATAATTCCAAGGACCAAATGGCAGCATACATTGTGTTGGCAATGTATCTAGTGCCTTGCTTATATTTGCCATAGCATAATTTGAGAGCATGCTTACTTGCACTTACAATAGAAAGGTACCTTCTATAATACAGTGCAGACAGTTAATAAATGGAATTTCCCTGTATCAATGTAGTGTGTTTTAGTCACCACTGGTGTAATCAATAATCAGCATCACCCTCAATTAGCCAACCATTACAGAGGATTGAGGCTAAGCTACAAAGTGGCTTTTGTGTCGGTAGTAAGTGCTACAGTCAATGGGAAAAGATGGGGGATAAACCTCAATCTACAGTGAGTCACATGTAGTGGAGTTGGTCTGAATGCACCACATTGGGACACAGAAAAATGACTCTGTACAACAAGAATGTGGCTTCGGTCTCATGGCCTCTTCTCTACCTTCCTTCTTTAACGCAATACACTCATATGGAAACAAAAACTTTCTCCTAAGTCATGTGTTTCCCTTGCTGTCCCTACGGCAGTTTTTTACGTGTTCTTGCCTGTTAAAATGCCAAATTGGAACTGTAGGCTTAGCTGTTTCTGTAACTGCTCCTTTCCATACAATATAGTCTATGTTTAGATTACATTTAGGCATAAGCTGCTTTGTGTGGCCACGATCTGCTGTTATTGCTCAGTGAAACACTATTTGAAATCAATTCCCTAGGTGCATTGGTACACTCACTATTTAGCGACAATTTGTCATTATTCCTCATTTCTCACTCTTTCTCATTGAGAGACATTCATTTCAGATCAGTGTGGAATCAGGAGAACAGCTAGTCTCGCATTCTTGGTGATTTCATGTTGACTCGTCTTCATTAAAAAGTGGAACAATGGCCTTCTCTCTGTGAAGCGAAAGGCGGCCAGTCCCGTGCAGCAGCCTAGTAAAACAGAGCCCCTCTTTATTTTGTGGAGAGCCCAAGACAGAGCCTGGCACTACACCCAGAACCGGCAGGCTGTGAGAGGCCACCAGCATGGTCAATGCACTGTCTAGTGTGTGTGTTTGTGTGCATGTGTGAGTCTGTGAGTAACATGCATATGTGTTTCTTTAGTGGGTTCAGCAGAGTGGCAGTCAGCAACAGAGCCCAGGGAACCCCCTCCTCCCCTTCACAATTAGCTGTAACAGAGTCGAGCATAAACTGCTCATGGAGAGACTGGATCTGGCAGCGAGTGTGACCCCTCAATAGGAGACTAAGGCATTGACCAATGTGTGTAATAATGTGCTTTTTGAGACTTGCAGCAGAGCTTGAAGGCCTCTTGCCTGGTTTGTGTAGGGTCAGATGATTAAGGAGGAAGTAGTCTTTTAGCTGTGTGCATGGACCAATAGTGTCGCTGGGGCTCCTACAGCGCTATTGTTCTCAGCTAGGCCTGGACATTTGCACTTTTGCCTGATTTTGCCTGGGTGGCGTGGCCTATAGACATCAGTGGCACTGTTGAGATATACGCTGATTATGAGTCAATATCAGTTTAGATCTTTGTAATATACTGTAGCACGTGTAGTTTACTTCATTTACCGTAATGGGCTTAATAGACCATGGCACAATCAAATTCGTTTTCTATCAACCCCTTCTATGTCAGTTACAGACAAGCAAAAGTAGTGTTTGGCTCCATGCCATTTGGATGTGTCACCGAATGTCAATTCAGTGCCCTAAACTGAGCTTTTGTAAAGATTGCTTGACATCTGTCCAAACTACAGGTTTTACCTTTAAGTTGTAGACGCCTTCTATTTAGCTGGTTTTGTTAGTGATGTGGCCTGCGGGCCTTCTTATGTCAAGAGCGTGTGGTCATGTAACTTGGGTGGGGCAAAGCCCTGCCTTTATGCTGGTTACAGCAACTAGCAGTGTCGGGCAGAACTGACAGAAGGGCCACACAATGGAAGAGGGTAGCTGGCACACTGACTGTGGTGCATTATGGCTTGGGTCTAAGTAGGGTGCAAGGTGACAGCTGTGCTCAAAAATGGCAATTGTTGTTTCCTTAGTGCTGTGGAAGAGTGGCGGTTTTGTTGTTTGTTATTAAATGACTGATTTTTATATGTTCATGGTTCATACTTCAGCTTTATCACAAAACTATAGTGAAAAACAAAGTTGGCCTTCAAAAGTAAAGTCACTTTGACAAATAAGTGTTATGGCGCCTAGGGGTAGTTTATCTTGTGGTACATCTATTGTTGAGCTTTTTATTTCATGGCCATGAGGTTTATCATGCGTATTTACCTTTTGATAGAACACCAGCATTGACTTTCCAGCAGCCCATAATGGTCTCATCAGTTGCATTACTTAATGGTTCTGCACAACTTTTAGTTATTGCTTAACACTATTGTATTGCCTTTGTATATCTGCCAGAACTCATGGATATTAGCAGATGTTTTCTGTCCTTGGCCTTTTAACAACCGGTTTAAGCCAGTTCTCCACAAATTAAAGAAACTGATCCAAACACTTTTTGCGATTGTTTGTTCAGACCCGAAGAGGTATGATGGCATGGGAAAATTGGATGCCATTTTTATTATTATGTATTATTATTATTATTATTATTATGATTATTATTATTACATCGCCTAAATGTTGGATTGACGAACCCAAAAGCTTACTGTTATCTGAGCTGGCACCCAACAATACAGGTATAATAGGTTGGTTGGTGCATCGAACAATGTCTGTGATATTTGGTCTCATTGTTGGAATAGCATTCATTTTCTGCTTTTACTCTGAATGCAGCTTTAGGCAGATTTCCTATCTGAATGATTCTCAACCCTGTTTGGAACACATTGGCTTTTAAAGCTGCCAAATAACAAAGGGTTTGTTGGGTAATGTTTTGCCAGAAGCAGTAGTTGCTATTTGCAGTGCAGAATTGGATGTCCTATTACATTCAACTACTGTACTCCTATGCTTTTAGAGAGGAGGCATCTCCAGCTCCTTAGGCCTCAGATAATCTGTTGTTACAGACAGAAGGCAGAAGACATCTTTCTTTTTGGGATATGTACAGTACCACCATGGCAGTAGGTATAGTAAGTCATTCTTGATAAAGCTTGTTGACATTTGAACTCAATCAAAACAAAAACACCTCTTCCTTCAAGGCCATAAACGGTGCTTCCTCAGAAGCTCTGCACCACACATTTGAAAACCATTACGATGGAGGATATTGTTGTCTGGTGCGGTCTGCACCACTTTGTGTTTCTATTTACAGAACCAGGGCTGTGTAGAAACACTGGATTATTTTTCAGCACACAGAAAATGGGTGGCTATTTGGTGAATATGACAAAAAGTGTGTTAAATTATAATCCCTTACTATACCTTCGAGCATCAATCAAGTTTAGGCGCATGCTTTTTCTGTAGCAATTCAACCTGCATCAGTCATCTTGCTAGAGAGTGGGGGAAATGAAGTTGCTAGTTGTTCTGTAATGGAGAAACAGTGGTCTCAGGTGTCAGTTTATTACATTCTGCACCATGGGTTTTTAGGTTTAATGATCCATTTGTTTGTCAGAGCTAAGGTGTTTTCATAGCATTAAAATCATGAGCAAACACGTCTGCGGACATCTGCTAGGCGTTCCGTGGACTTGGGCAAATAACTTGTTTCTTAGGTCTGACTTCAGTTTCACTTTGACATGCCTCATGGAAGCACGAGTCATTATTTTACTGAAAGCCCCAAATGAAAGTGAGGCTATGGAGTATAGTTTCATAGTTTTTGGGACATCAGTATCAAAACAAAAACATTACCATAGAAAAATTATGTAATTTCATGCTGTATTTAGTAGTTTGTAACACTTATACTACTTTTCTACTTCTGCATTGTTTCCTTTTACTTACAGTAAAAGGATCTGTTTTTTGAATATGACATAATAATTGTCAAATTAATTGCCTGCATTTGGTTTTTTGCCTGGACTTTATAGTTGGTACATCAAAGGTTTATGCTGTGACTATGGGCTTGTGTATCGAGGAATGCAGTAAATAGAACAAATCAGATTAAAATGTCTGAAAGGATTATGCTTAGTGGTAGTATTAAGCTAGTCCTCTTTATTTTGAGTTCCAAGATTGCAGTATCCTATCCTAATCTTGATGGTTTACTCATGTTCACCCTACCATCACTGTGTCTGATTAATGGTTATCCACATAACCATAACCGTACTGGAGAAATTAAACTGTTCTAATGACCCGTTACCATGAAACATTTTATAATATATTTTATGTAAACCAATGATTTAATTTACGTCGCAGAACACATTTAGGCTTTCATAGAGCCACTGTTTATCTCTTACATAAACAACTTTTCTGATTCATATTCCCTTTGTTAGCTGGAACAGGAACGATGACTCCACCTCGGTCCACGCACTTTCGTAACCCAACATCTGGCCTGGCTGCACCCTCCTCTGTGTGCATGGATCCCTTGTGTTATTTGGACAACTTCCTGCTGCTCCAAACCCACTCCACATGTCCCCTATTTGGATATTTTATAAATGTGTTCTATAGCAATTCATCCTACATAAACAGCTTTATTCCTCATTGGAAGCTGGAAGGGCAGTGCTATTGGGAGTCCAATTGTCTGCATAGCCACAGCAGGGCTGGACAATTCTTATGGATATAGGATTATGTTTCTCCTTTGCTATGCAGATGTAAAGATCTCCACCAACCAACTACTCACTAATGGAATTTTGTTGAAACTGTGATGAGTTAAAAAAAAACACCATTTGGTCGGCCGGCATTCCATTGAACAGCTTCAAAAACATAAACTATTCTGTCCTGACAGTGAAGTCTGCTCAGACGGGCCTGTGGGTTCTGGGCAGGGGGTCATGCGGATTACGAAGCTAATCTGAGGACAGACAATGGACACCTGTGCCCCCGCAGAACGCTAGGGATTATGGATACATGCTGCGCTAATGAGAGGAGGACAGCCCACTTTGGCTAGCGCACGCTTACTTGTGCGGGCGGTCTGACTCTTAACCCCTCCTACCAAATTTTTTTGTCTTTGACAAAAAGTGTGAAAACGGGGTCCAAGCATTCAAGGATATATCTAGTCTCACAGAGTCAGTCTTTACTTACTTAAAGTCTGGGGCATAACATTGGCTGACTGTGTCCAGATTGGACAAGGGACGTATTTTGATTGACGTATATGACAACCAACTACAGAACCCAGAGCTGACTTTACACTCAATGACATGAGTCTGGCTGTTTACTAGTCTTATAATCATGTTAAATAAGTATGGTTACTGCTTTTGTGAAATGGAAAGACTAAAATGAGTAATTTAAGTAATCCACTGCACTAGCGTCATTTAGGAGTTACATCCAAAAGCCTTAGAGCCACTAAAAATGTACTACCCACTTCCTGACAGTGGTGACACGCTTATAGGGCCCTGTATCAGACTTAGCGAGATGAGTCGATTATGTGACGTATTGCTAATGACCTGAGACTATTTCTTAACCTTGCCAAATGACCAGCATATGGCACCACTAGCAATAGATATGGTTTTGTATTTTTGTGTAGATATTCTCTGTCCATTATTATGTCTTATGTCGAATGCTTTACAACTGAGAAACTACACTTTCTACTTTGATATATTAAGTATAAGTGAGCGTGTCTTAATGTCTGGTCTATAATGCGCCCAACTAGGCTGTGACAGATTCAGATATAATTTCCGTAATATTGGCAAATCTGCAAAAGACTGTAGCCATTCATCAATACCTGAAGCAGTTCAGAGGTGTGTCTTCTTGTTGTGACATGTACTGTAGACTGATGCCTGGAGTCATTATTTGTAATGACAAAGAACTATCTTTTACAGCTTGAGAAGGGGAATACTATACTGTAGGTTGCTTTGGATATAAAATGGTCTTGGCTGTTCATCTAAAAGTGATTCAATATGTTTGTTCCTGTATTTTTACAAACTCTGCACATTGTTTAGGCCCTGCCTACAAAAGCTGTGATAACACTGCTGTGCTTGGTGCATTGTTGTAAATTTGCATGAATTTGAGCTGAATGCTTTGGCCAGCTCTGGACACGATCAGGAAATACACTGTAGAGTAATATGAGAGCAGCAAGCAACCAGTCTATCAAGGAGACCAGTCCAACCCTTTCCCATGCTAGAACAATAATAACATTTACCGCAGTTGAGAAGGAGAAGCGAGGGAATGTGCTCCAGGGTCCTATCAATACAACTTCTGAGACTGATGAGATTTGAGGGGAGGATGGTGGGCTGGGAGGGCTGTGTTTGCAGGGGAAACACAAAAGAAGAAGCTAATGGTAGTGAATGTGAGTTAATGAAAAAATGGAAGATAGAAAAGCTAGGCTAATTATTATTTTAACAAGGTGAATGATTGGTTAATGAGTAGTGGGCTTGACTTGTTTGGGAGGTTTAAACATTGTTAGAAGTATTACTTAATTTAGGCAGTATAGGCTAAAAAAGCCAATGTGCAGGCCCTATAAGTCTTTGTGCACAAAATAAGTTTTTTACTGCAAAAAATAGCTGGGATCAGTAATGTTTACCATTAAGAGTGCCAAGCTTTGGTAAACCTTGTCTCAGTGTTTTCAGCTGTGAGACGAAAGCAAATGGAGTAGATCGAGCGTGTAGGCTATATCTATTTGCTTTTAAAACCAGCTGTGCTGTGAAGGCCATTTCTTCACAGACCTCTTGGGTGGGAGGTTGTGGGTGGTTGGAGGGCTGTGAGGCAACCGCTTATTTCTCCTTTTTCCATGCTGCCTAATGAGAGACTGACCGAATAAACGCTTTGAAATGTAAGCTTAAGTCTAACATCTAGCTGTGCAGCAACAAGAGTTTGAATCAATTTCATTAGCTGCTATATTGGGTTCCAAACTGTGTTTTGTGGTAGTTATAATGAAGAGAGGTCTACATTTCTCCACAATGAGTCAAGATGGTTATTTTGGGGGATGTTAAACTTCTAAAATAATATATATAGTATATTTATTTTTGTGGTCTTTAATATTATTTGATTATAGTCTATGGTTTTTATCTAATCTCAGCAGTGTATACCATAGACTGTAAATGAATAAAACCTCAGTGATGTAGGTTAGTGAAGAGCGTGCTGGTTCTGGCTGTCACCATTTTAGCAGTATTTGACTTTCCTATAATTTATGATGAAATATAAAAATAAATGAAACCACTGTAGCTATAGACAAGTATATATGGTTTTTATATCAGGCTGTTTATTTCTGTTATGTTGGACATTTTGACATGCATGTCTGTGGAGATTGACTAGCTTTTGGAGCCAACCTGAAGTGGCCATTCAAGAAACTGCAGATTTTGACACTTCCACGTTGGATTAATTCTTCAGTATGAGATTGACGCTTAGTGTATGCCAATGTAACGTTAAAACACAAAAATGCTTGTGACTTTGAAGGGTTGGGTAGATCTTGCCAAACCTGGCTCTGCCCAACTATAGTCTGGAAACCGTGTTCGCTCACCCACCCTGAGCAATGACGTTAAAGTAAAGCATTTGTTACGAAATGGTGGTAGATCTAGATGAAGCGACATAAACAACAGTTATAGCAAAGCTGATTGAATAGAGTCTGGACACACTTACACTGAATCAGCGTTAAAAAGGCTAGTTCTTGCCCACTCCACATCCGCATTTTTCAGGGCTTGACAGTCTGCATTTGAAAGAGATAACAAGCAAATCAATATATCAACCAAAACAGTATTTAAATCTCAATTAAATTAATTAAGATTAAAAAGAGAGGGATCTACAGTATACTCCAATTGGCTACAAAATGTGTACATTATGTAAAACATGGCCTCATTATTGCTTATGTGTACAGTATGTGTTTGTAGGGTCACAGACACAGACTGAAAGAAAACTGCCTACTGTATGTACAAGCACATGCACACAGAAACAACAGCTGTAGATGTAGGGGAACCCAACAAGCTGAGTGCCTGTCACAGGTCATTAGCAATGGAAAGACCTGAAGGCTGGTAGAAGAGGTTTGTTGCTTGAGTTGGATGCTCACCAGACAGGAAGCCCACAGCAGCGTGTTGCCAGCCAGCAGCCCAGCAGGCACTCAACCAGGAGCACTGCACCTACGTCAGTGACACCACCACAAACCCACTTCTCCTCAGGCCAGTGGCCTACCAAATCTCCAAACACAACAAGGCGGAGGCCAAGCCAAGATAATATTCCCATTAATGCTTTGTCTGGTTTTAATTTCAGGTTGCCATCTAAATTATATGTATGTTTTCCATGTCGTTAGCTAACATTTTAGCAAACACTGACACTGCCGCCTGTTGTGCCTGCCGATGCTGGTGTCCGGTTGTTTTTTAATGCGTTTAGGGAAGGAAAAAGGGTTGTACTAGGTAATGCTAGCTGTCGGGTTAGTGGTTGGACTGAGTCAGTAGAGGTCCCAGTTCCCTGCATTCAGCACAGCAACTTTCAGCTTGTCTTGCGGCATCTGCAGAATACTAATGCAATTATGCTGTTCTATTCAAGCGGGAGACCAGCAGGACCGATAACCATCTTAGCTTAACATACATTTCTAACCTATTACTATTATCTTATTGTATTGTGGCCTTAATTATACTCTAAAGCATGTTGTCTTTTCACTTAAATATGAATAAACTAATTTACACTATATTATACTATATTATAGTGTCACTGAACACATATGCTGCTGTTATGTAGGCTACTGTAGGTTTGATGTGTATTACGTTGTGTTTAGGATTGTAACTAAAATACAAATACATCATTTAGTGCTTTTATCCAAAGTGACATACCTTGTGTACAGTAGCCTACCCTACAATATTAGTGCAATATAAGTAAGTTGTGCTTTTGCCAGTAGGCCTACAGCACACCGCAGGGGTGACAATCACTGTCTCCCACCACTACAGTACGACTTGCTCATGGAAACCTGGCCCAGGTTTCCTCATCCGCCTTCCTCCATTCCCCGCTTGCACTGCTGGAAACGTCAGCGGTGTAGCACTGGCATCTGTGTGCAGAACACCCTCTAATGGATGTTCCTGTTCACTGAAGGAGAGGCAGAGGATCTATTTGGGCGCTGTCTGATGGCCACATTTGACTTTTCCCCAACATGCTCCCAGCACCATCTGCAGCCTGTATGCAATTAAAGGCCGGATGAGGTCAAGACCCCCAAGAGTTTTACTTTTCTCCGAAGATGAACATAGTCCAAAGTCTCTGGACTACTGGCCCGTTAGTTCCAAGATTAACTTAATTTTGTCAAAATGTGTGTTTTCATTCATTTCAATCCATTGCTAAGTTGTTTTAAGTAGTTGAAAGCTCTGGTGTTAAATCATAGGAGATGTTAAGCCAAATGGATACCCGCATACCTACATTGCTGGTGGCTCATACGGGTGCATTTATTGCCCCAACGTACGTAGGTGGTGGCGATTAAGCACTTGTTAATTGTTTCAAGATTTCATGATGCACACCAGGGCGGCGTGCCTAGCATGCTGATGGCGCACAGGCCAGTGTGTGCAGATATCTGCAGGAAAGGCAGATGTTGATAAAGGAAAGTGGAGTGAAAAGAAAAGGAATTGCCTAATCCTTTCTGGACGACACAGGGCGGTGTTTTAAATTACACATTGAATATAGGCGTGCTAGACACAGCGATCTACAAGTCTCTTAGAGTTTTACAACATAAAGGAATATGAAGAGAAATCAGAAATAACCAAAACATGTACAAATCCACAATGGGAGAACCTCTGAACTCAAACTCTCTCTCTGTCTCTCTGTTGCTCTAACTCTCCAAAACACTTTGTCACTCACTCTCCTGCACTCCACTCACCCTCTCTGCAGTGGTCTGCGCTGTCTGGGCGCAGGAGTGGTGTTGAGTGAGTGTGCTGAGCATATATGACGCTGGTTATTATGACGGGGCCATGGTCTGTTTTTAAGTATCCACTCAGAGATCACCACACTAGGCCAGGCAACAGGGCTTGGTGGGCCCTGGATAAATGATAAGGCTTGGATACATTTTATATTTGTTCAGAAGTACATAATCACAGACCAAGCCACCGAGCTGTCTAGGCGAAATAATAATAATACAAATTATTATGTAATAATATGTCAATTTGATATTATGTATGCAATAATAATATCTTCTTTGTGATGAACATGGACATAGTTTTCCATAAAACAGGTTAGCTTTGTCGTCATGACATTCTTTGCACTCTAGTACCTGCAAGCTAAGCAGCACAGTATAGTAAATACATTGCCTGAGAATGTGCCCAGAAGGTTCTTTATACAGTGAAAGTGAAAAAGAAACCCAAATGGAACTCATTTCTAATGTAGAATGTCTTGGTCGTACAATGCAGGTCTGTGAGTCAGTCTTCTCCGAATTAAAGGGAATAATGTGCAGTACGCAAAGATGCACATCAGTTATATGCCTCTTGTTCTGTCTGTTGAGCATTGCTTGATTTTGACTGTTGACATTTCATGATCAACATCTGACTTCTCCACCTTTCAGAACTCCATGAACCTCCCCCCAGACAAAGCTCGACTCCTGCGGCAGTATGACAACGAGAAAAAGTGGGAGCTCATCTGTGATCAGGTGAGCCATATTGTTGTATATTCTCAATCATGACCATGACTTGCATACTTGCTGTATGTTTAGCTCCTACTAATGAACCTTATTAGTAGGAGTGCTATGTTGTGATAGCAGATCCTAGCTTGAGCTTGTTACTTGGCTTTCTTTAGGAATTAGGAACTGTAATACAAAGGAACAAGTGATTTCTAAAGGATAGGATAACTTAAATGGAAGTCACATGAACCACCATTGGATCAAAAAAATAAAATAAAAACATGTATGTAATCTGTTGCAAAAAGCCATTAATGTCAAGCTCTTCAACAGAAGAGGTACAAATTGTGTACCTCTTCCATGCTTCATTGCTCTACCTTTATACACCAGCTTTCGTTGGTCAAGTGGGTGAATCAGTTAGCCAGCTACAAGCTGACTGTGGTTTAAAGGGGATTAATAGGGAGTCTGATATTTTTGGCCCTAGGTCTATGTGCTGGTTGGCCTTTTCTGCCTGCCTGAGCAGAGAAAGGTGTTTGCTAGCTCATTCTGTAGAGTGGTGTGAGACATGGGTTGACATCCATTTGCAAAGATCAAATCTGACCTCACAATATACTTCACATTTAATATTTGTGTTTTTTTAAATCATTACCCATATTGGCATTTCAGTCTCTTCAGTGAAGATTTATATGTAATCATGGTAACATTGATGTAGGGAGGAAAAGAAGTAGGTATAACAGGTATCCCCTCTTGAAAACTTTGCTAAATATTGGCACTGAAATATTATATTATTTTTTGTGGGGCTATTAAGAAAATGTATATAATATGGAGGATGCTCATGGCACTGATTTGTGCCAAATTCTAAAATTCTTTTTAGAACTTCACCTTAAAATATAGCACATTATATGTAAACATTCTTAGGTTTCTCTTTCACTTTTCTTTGGTTGTCAGTGTTGGAGTAAGTGCCAGCTCTTCTTCCTAACTGTCTTTTTTCCTGTAATTGAGACACACACTGGCTGTGATAGATAAGGTGTTTGTTGCTGATCACACAGAGTAGAGCATTTACATTGTCTCAAAATGTACACAGATAGCAGCAAGTTAGCTTAATGCTTAACTAGCTACAGTACAACACAAACAAGTACCAGGCAGTTCATTCTCAAGCTGCCCAAATAAGCAACCAGCTTTTGAGCAGTATTTGTTTTTCTCATAGCTGGTGACACAAATCTTAGTTTAGTGTGTTACTAGAACCATGTGATTTACAGTGATGACACTGGATATCCATTTCCGTAACCTGCTCCAAGCATTGTTTGCTGTTCACCGTCATGATCCAAAGCTGACACTAATCTCTCCTGTAAGTGTATTTAGAGCACAATGGTGAGGGATTTGACCTAAAGACCTGATGGGATGCTTGCTTGAGATACAGACAGTGAATGAGCATAGAGCATGTCCTTGCACACACGCACATGCACACACTGAATGTTTCAAGATCTTGTAATAATGTTTATGATTATTTTCAATGTAATATTAGTTTCTAATAATATGTGCATTGCATTTTTTTGTGGGGAGGCGAGGTATTGGTAAAGATCTTGAGAATCACTAATGCAATATATGCAATACCACATGACACAATGTATTCCAGACCAGACAAATTATCATAAATAATAATTAGACCTGCATGAATGTACATCACATATCGTACAAAGGCCAGTCACAACCACTAAACAAGAGCCTTTTTGCAGCAAATACTCTGTTATTGCTAATCTAGAGGACTTCACAACTGTTGGGTTAATGAGTTACAATATTTAGTCAAGGATCATTTTAATCTCAGTCATGTAATGCTGATGACTCATTCTTTTTCCCAGGGAGTGTTCTTATTTTTTACGTCTGATTAAATTACCTGTATATCTTCCAATCTGGCGGGAAAGTTGTATGGAGTTCTATGTGTCTAGCACAATATTGGCTGTGGAAACAAGTCAATTCCCCCGACATGTCCCGCCTTAACTTCCTGTTTCAAAAGAGATTGTGTCATCAGATAGCCATTCAATTGGAACTTTTAAAGGCCTGTAAACCCAGATAGATGTTTTGAGTTAAGGTGACTAAAGAGTTCAATCTACTTACAGTAGGACCTGCTAAGCTTGTACAGATCCCATTTGATTGACATCTCCCTCAGTCTCCTGTGTTTTTCATCTGTTATTTAAAGTATGATCAGTTCTTTTGAATGCACTTTGGTTACCTCAGCAAATGTGGAAAATTGTTCCACCCAACCTCAATCTTAGAATGTAATAATCAAAATAACTTACTCTTTAAAAGTCTTGTACAGTATGTGAGTTTACAATCTTCATCACCTTTATTTTTATTTAAGTTTTAGACTTTTGTTTAGATTTTGAAACTTAATGCTATTTGCCTTGTCTTGCTCTTGCTCTTATTTGCTCTTTATGTTACCTTCCTCTGTTCAACCCACAGGAGCGATTCCAAGTGAAAAACCCCCCACACACATACATCCAGAAGCTGAGAAGTTACCTGGATCCAGCCGTCACAAGGAAGGTGAGGGCCCTTGCCAGCAAGCCATTCCTTTTCCACTGACTCACCTTGTCCTTGCCTTCCAGCCAACCGTATTCTCTGCAGCATTTCCCCGCAACTGTGCAGTGATGGCATCCCATTCCTGGGAAACCCATGGTCGCTTTAAAAGATCACTAGAGAAGTTAAGATAACTTTAGCTGAATAAAAGAGAAACGAGATAGTGGACAACAGTGTGGCTTGGCGAACCGGAAGAAATAACAGGAGGAGATAACAAGACATAACATGGCTTCATAACTTTTAGCATTATGGCAGGTGATGACCTGTCTGTTAAGGTTGTTTTTGGCAAGTTACTGTTAACAGTGATAGGCCTACTGAACAATGGTAAAAACTAACTATATTTAGCTTTCTCACACCAATAGAAGTCCATATGCTGATGTTTGGGAGGAATTATTCCATCTGCATTTCTTGAATTAAATTGTATTTTATTGATTTTCTTTCCTTCAACCACAATTGGATAGTTGTTTCCCATTGATGTTGTTTCCCATTGTTTTGCTCAGTGGTTCACTCGGTTTTTAGCATTTATACCATGGGTCATGGACGTGAGTCAAGATGTAATGGAACCCGCATTTGAACGTCACAAACACTAGATTCTATTAACTGAACAAAACCAAACAGAATATTTCACACTGAACTGCAGTATGTGGACTAAAGAAATGAAACTGTAGCTTAAAATTCAGTATCATTTTAATATCACAGGCATTGGTGGGATTACCGGAATGCAAGTTAAGTGCTGCGATTGTAATGGACGCAAGGGTAAATGATTCATCTGATCTCATCTTGTTGTAGCTCAGGCTGGCTCCCTTTGCTGCTTGAAAGGGAGTTAAAGGGGAAAACATTTTAAGGGCTTGCCAAAGTTAATAGATTTTGACTGGGTTAGAAAGGATGAAATGGCATGATGCCAGGAGATAGACCCATCTATGTGATATACAAATTAAGTAGTAGGCTCTGCCAGAGTAATTCACTCTGACTTGAATTATAGTTTCAACACAACATCATGATTAGCAGGGTTGAGGGTATGATAACTGTCACAGACATGTGCCCACACACACACACACACACACATATATACACACAGGCATAAATATTGTGTATTTAGGCACACATGTATTTATTAAGCAAATTCATTTTTCATGCTGTTGAAGTCTCACCTTGATATAGAGAGCAAAGAGAGCATGTCATGTCTTGTCAGAGTTAGCCATTTTTGACAACAGTGCAGGGCTACATTAGTCTTCCGCTGAGGGCCATATACGACTTCTATTCAATGTGACTGAAGTACTTCCTCTCTTACCTCACATTTCCATAACACTGATACCAGCTAAGTACAAAGTTCAATTCATTAATTATTTCCCTTCCCATGCTGGAGAGGTGTGGTAGTGCATGTGCAAAACCCCAAAATGTATTTTTATCCTTTTAGCCTTTCTGGCCCTGTTTGTTCTCCTGTTCTCCCAACTTTTACAACTTTTAAGTTGTATTCTATGGAAGTGAGTGATCCTGTAGCCCCATAAAACCATCCTGATTTGGCGATCTGTGTATACGATTTGCTGATCAGTCTGGGAAGTCTGGGAAGTCTAAATCTAAACAAACTCTAAATAAAAAATGCACAGCTAGTCCCCTTCACATTCAGTGTTCAGGACAGTATATTATGATTTACACCTATTAGCAGGCCTCAAACACAACTTTGATGAATTGAGGGTTCTGGACTGATATCTAGAGGGGAATAAAAAGGATGGCTCCATGGCTCTATGTTGACTGTTCTTAAAAACTGCTGTAGATGAGCTGAGCTGTGAAAGGCCAAGACCAGGGTTCCTTGCATTTAGTTTCAGTGGATTTAGTGTTATCGTGTTGGCACAACAGGCCAGGGGATATGTGGGACATAGACGGAGGGGGGGGGGGGAAGGGCCTGCAAAGATCTTGGCTGTTTTCTAAGGAGCTGTGGCCTCTGGAGCCTTGTTGCCACGGTACAACTACAGTCATGTGTTCCTCGCCTTGATTAAATGTTCGCAGCCGATGGCAAGGCCCAAACAGCCAGAGGTAGACAGAGATAGAGAGAGAGAGGGAGAGAGAGAGAGGGAGGGAGAGAGAGAGAGAGAGAGAGAGAGAGAGAGAGAGAGAGAGAGAGAGAGAGAGAGAGAG
>JAODUG010021110.1:0-45266 GCA_027564795.1 Aphredoderus sayanus
GGCTGGCTGGCTGGCTGGCTGGCTGGCTGGCTGGCTGGCTGGCTAAAAGAAGGAAAGAAAGAAAGAAAGAAAGAAAGAAAGAAAGAAAGAAAGAAAGAAAGAAAGAAAGAAAGAAAGAAATGCAAATTCTGTCTCAACAGACTAGTGTAACTTTCCAACAGTGCTTCTGAGCAACAGCAAGGTGTAAAGTATTTACAGTAAATCATATTTGTATTCACAAAACAGGCAGAACAATAAATAGCCAACAAATGTACATCTGCAAATAAGCCAAAGGTCCAATGTTAGAAACTAAGCTTTAAGCTTGAATGCTAATCAAATATATTACATGTAGCAGCTTTATTTAACCAATCACTAGGCCTTCATAATATATCTCTATGAAAGGAAAACTTCAGGCTAACCTACACCAGTCGGGTCCAGGGACTCATTGAATATTTTCCATATGGAATATTACTCTCAAGCATTCTTGGAGAGTGGTGGCAATGGGGACTTCCAGAGAGGTTGTCAATTTTTCAGACAGAACGGAAAACACACCTCAAAGTTTTACGACCCCCTGTGTGCACACAATAATAGCATAACATAAAAGCATAAAATATACATAGAAAATGTTGATGATTGCACTCATGCAATCATGTTCCGAAAAGCAAACTGGAGACTTTAAAGCAACTGAGGAGCATCCCAACATTTATAAGCAGCAATAATTATGTCTGGCACATATTTCTTGCCATTTCACATATTACAATCATCATACTCATTATCATCCAACGAGTAACAAGGAGACTGCTTCACTGTTCTTGGAGAGCAACGCTACAGTGTGTTAGGATCATTCTAGAGTCAGCCAAGGGTCAGGGTTAATGATGGGCAGCCTATCACCCTCCTGTCGAAACCAGGCTGCTCCCTCACATTAACACAGACAGATTTAGTCACCGCTACCTAAGAGACCCATATTACTAACAGAGCCACATCTAGCATTCCCTCCGGGAGACAGCTGAACCAGTGACAGCCGTGGCTCACATTTACTCCATCACATATCAAAGTCATGAGCAGAAGCAGAGAGCGTTTCACAGTAACAGAACCGAAAAGGTGCCTGAACTAAAAGGCAGGTGTAGGAAGAACGGTATCAGTTAAAAAGAGATCGAAGCGAATATGAAGGAGAAAGCCTCATGGTTTTGCCCAATATGGTATGGAATGTTCAGATACCTCAGCCATGTGATGAGCCAGGGGAACAGAGCAGACAACGGGGGAGGGAACATGTTGGTACTCTCTTAATATGATACCAACCAACAAGCAGCTTAGAAGAATCTCCAGCCACATGCTTCTCATCTATACTATAAGTGCTTGCAGCACTGGTAAAAAAATTATATAATTCAATGGTCAGGTCCCTTTGAAGCAGACCTGCTTAACATTTTGTTAAGAGGTCAAATACTCTGGGGGGACTATATTTGACTATATAATAAAAACAACACATAAGACATAATAGTACTATACTACACAATAATTATTATTTTAAGGTCCACTCATAAGTCCACCTCATGTGCCTATTTACTAAATAACATATATTCAACTCATAATAATATAATTAAATTTAAATCAATTGAATTTAACTTAACTATAAACACAGTATACAGTAGGTACCATTGATCTTTTTTATATAGACTGAACGACATTGTGCTTCCTTGAGGAGATTTTAAATTGTAATGGCACCACCTAGTGGTCATAAAGGAAAAGGACGGGAGAATATTACCGTCAGTAATGGTCAAAACATAACTTCCTTAGATTCCCTTTTCTGTTGGTGGCAATTAACTTAGATGTTTGCAACATACCTGTCCGGTTTTATTGTCGAACTCTTTATCATCATAGCATGGTTGAACCATCTGTTCTGTAGTAAGTGGCAGATGCAAATCCTCAACAGGATTCTCATTTTCATCGGCCAACCATTCCTCACCAGCTATACAGCAAACACAGTGTCATACGGTTGTTATTTTGAGAAAGGTTGCAGCAGTCCTGTGATTTTCACTGACAACATATTGGTGGCCTAACCTCTGCAGTAGTAATTGGTCATGCTAGAGGAACGCGGCAGGCCACTGGAAGAGGGAGATAACAGGACTGTTGGACACTCAGCCTGGCATCCCAGCATGGGTTCAACATTCCCCTGCTGAAAACAGGAAACAGAAAATGATAATATTGCACGATGATAGAGTCAAAAATAATACTCAACTCAGACTGACCTGAAGTGGAATTTGCTATTCTAATGTGTTCCCTTTTGCTGACCTCGTCCATTTTGCTCCACTTGTGGCCATGCTCCCGCAGTGTCTTCATCAGGCTGATTCCTGTTTGCTCTGTCGGCCCTCTTCTAAGACAAGCCTTGTCACCGTTTTCCCCGTGTCTGTCTTCAGGAGACACACTGTACATTCTTTGAGCCTCTTTCAGTTCTGTTAGTGTCACACCCTGCAAGGTAGTTCCATAAGATCTGACAACATGCATACTGTATGTCGGAACTCTAAAGCCACAGCTACAATAATGCACTGTTTACCTGTGTTGATCTGCGAGTCTGTCTGACGTGCCGAGACCTGGCCTTCCTTTGAGACTCAGCCTCTTCATCTCTCACTGAGGTCAAATACAACCTGGGTATTTCAAAAGAAGAGGGCACGCAAATCTATACAGTTTTTAACTCTACTCTTTACTTCCCATTGAGTCCTCAAGAGACAAAATAGTAAACATAAGCATACAACAAGCAGAAAGTAGATGAGGAACACTAAAGTTTTCACTACACATGAATAGTGATACAGGTGATAGATGTATTCCTCTGGAATACACAGCATTTTAAAGTAGCAGTGACAAAACGTGAACCATTAGTTCACGTTTTGAACCATTAGTTCTGTCAAATAAATCCTGATACTAAAATGTAACCGTCATTTTTAAAAGTGGACATCAGTGTAGTGGAACTGCACAGCACATCATTTCTATAGGGTATGTACAGTAACATTAAAGACAGCCATAAAAGGCTGAGGTAAGCATCCAGTTAAGAGGCTCGTTTTACCCAGAGCTACCCTTCCCTTATCTGCCATGCTTTTACAGTGTATTGATCTCTCTCTGTCTCTTGTGGAGTCTCCCTGCATCGTGACAGAAAGGCAATGGGCCAGTCAGCAACACAGAGTACTGCAACATGAAGCAATGATTTCATACAATTACATTATCATCATCTGTCTATACTTCAGGGGAGTGCTGTCACTGTATAGTACTGCTCAGCACATTAATTGAAGTCATAATGTAAAGAACTATAATATTTAGTCACTAAAACAATAACCTACCAGATCATATTCCCTCAAAATGTAATTGTAAAATTGTAAAAGAGATTCTACACACCTCAACAGAGCATACTGTAGTTGGAAAACATGGTATCCTCGTGCTTAGGGTTCAAGGTTAGATGTAGCCTTACTAAAGTGGAAATACAAATACAGATGTACAGTATTCATAAAAGTAAGACTTACCTAGAACTGAATGTTTGCATTGTCCCTGTAGAAGGTCAGAGGCTGGACCACAGGGCTACAGCAGTGATGAAAATGGGAGGATGGATAAGGTTAGGTGACTCTATAAGGATGGAGAGAGAGAAAGAGAGAGAGAGAGAGAGAGAGAGAGAGACACTTCCTTCCTCTCTGTATCCGGAAGATGCAAAGCCCAATCAATTCCGAGTGCACATTGTGGCTGAGGCATGCTATTCCAAACGCTTGTATTTAACAGACAATTAAGACAAACGGCCATATTTACATGGGTAGCAAATTAAGAAAATGATATGCTTTAAACTTATGTTTAAATTAATACGCAATGACGCAAATGCGTCTGTTTGATTTAACCCTCCCGCTGTCCTAAGGCATTTCAGCAGACTACCAGCAGAGGGAGCCAACCACGGAATGTCATATGTTCGTGGTTGGTGCCCGCTACTGGCGAGTGCACCGGGTCATTTTGACCCATAGGACAACAGGAGGGTTAAACACTGAACATGGCCAAATATCAAATGATGGAAAAAAAATTTTGCTTCAGGCATCACCTGGCTAAATGCCATTGCATGTAAATATTCATGTTTTACCAGTTCCATTCAATCGAGATCACATCCTCACAAGCTCATCAAGATCAACATGTGAATTACATAGTACTTAGAAAGCCTAGTTTTTGATTAAGTGACCACTGAATTTAAATGTATACAATAATAAATAACCTCTATAAAAAAATAAAATACAAATAAATAAATAAAAATAAATAAATCATAGACTTGTATAGAAAAATGTAAATATCAGGGTTTATTTTAAATATACACAAGTCTGACAGGAGTGATAATGGGGAACATTTAACTTAGCAGAAACTAAGTAAAAGTTAATTCAGATATTGGTGGGAATACAGTATATATCTAGTGTTTGGCTGGAATTGTAATCAATTAGAAAAGTGCATACAACAAGCCAAACATTATTTAAAAAAAAACAAACAATCACACCTCTAGTACTTCACAAAGTATGAATTATCAAGATCAAGATGAGAAGTAAAAATGTTGCCCTACCATCTACATTATATACGTTAATGTATTCCAGTTCATTGGTTTCACATTATTTGTATTATGCTAGTGTTTTAGATGTCACTTTCTGTCTGTGTAAACACGTTTAACAAAGAAAAAACATTACTTTCTGTACCTTTTCTGCTCAAATATGATCTCAACACACAATTCAGGCAGCAAACATGCTTTCTTAATAATTCAGGTTCAAATGTCTATCATTATTCTATATTATTACAGTTAAGTAAAGGCCTTATTCATGTAAAAGGTTGCAGAAAGAATAATTCAGACTGTATCGCCTGGAAAGAACGCTGTAGAAAGTTTTTCTCTAATACATTAAGGCTTCTGAGGTTGGCATTGTTAGGTAAACCCTGAATAACTCATCAGATAAATTGACATCTATCTCTCTCACTCCTTTTGGAGGTACATGACGTTTCAGCACTGACTTCAGGGAGGAATCTGAATGACCAGGTCTACTGTTCAGATTAACAACCATATGTATAATCCAGCTAAACACAGTAACCAAGAATGCCTTCCAGTATCTTATGTTGTAGACTGCAATTATCCATTCTCAAACGGACAGTTTGCCAGTTGTGGAAGTCCTTTAAAGAGCTTTGTGTACAAGCCCTCTCTGTACCATCCACTCTGTGAATGAAAAAAAAAAAACAATACTTTTTTTTACCATATTAATGAGTACATTGGTACAGTAGGATGATGAAGTCAGAAAGTACAGTATGTTAATTATAGCAGAGTTTAGCCTATACATTCACACAGGTGTTTTGAGAGTGCGGAGGTCAGCAATCTGCATATTCTAAAAAATTATAAATTCTACTGTTACTGTGTAAATTCACTGCAATACACAACAAGACTTCAACCAGTGAGTAATTTATCACTAACTTGATATGGAGGGCATTCAACAAAGAAATAATGTCTTACAATTGTCTGGCGATAGTTCATTTTCTAATGCTTCTTCTGTTTCCTCATCCACCAGCTCCTTCTCAGTATCCTCTTGCGCTGCCTTTTTCTCTGTCTCAGATACCACCTCCTCCTTCTCTATGAGGTTCTCTTCCTCCATCAGTAACTCTGGGTGATCTGTTAGCTCCTCTTCCTCCACCGGTAACTCTAGGTGATCTGTCTGCTCCTCCTCCTCCTCTTCCTCCTCCTCCTCCTCCTCGAGGTTCTCTTCATCCACCAGCAACTCTGGGTGATCTGTCTCCTCCTCCTCGAGGTTCTCTTCATCCACCAGCAACTCTGGGTGATCTGTCTCCTCCTCCTCTATGAGGTTCTCTTCCTCCACCAGTAAATCTTGGTTGTCTGTTAGCTCCTTCACCTCCACCTCCTCCTCTTTAAGGTTCTCTTCCTCCCCCGGTAACTCTTGGTTGTCTGTTACCTCCTCCTCCACCACCAGGTTCTCTTCCTCCACCAGTAACTCTTGGTTGTCTGTTAGCTCCTTAACCTCCTCCTCCACGCCCTCCTCTAGGTTATGTTCCTCCACTGGTAACTCCACTTTGTCTGTTAGCTTCTCCACCTCTTCTTCAGTGAGGTTCTCTTCTTCTACCAGTAACTCTGGTTGGTCGGTTAGCTCCTCCACTTCCTCTTGAGCAAGGTTCTGTTCTTCTACCAGGGACTCCTCAGTCGCTGTTTGGTCTTCTGTTGACCCTTCCTTCTGGTCTTCAGCGAGGTTCTCTTTCTCCCCCAGTGAGACCTCCATTGCAGGCTGTTCCTCAGATACCTCCTCCATCATCTCCTTTGCTTCTTCACTGAGGTTCCCGTCCTCCATCTGGGGCTCATTCGCTGTTCCGTCTTCTGTTGACTCTTCCTTCTCTCCAGCAAGGTTCTCTTCCTCCGTCGTTGGTTCTTCGCCTGTTAACTCCTCCACCTCCTCGGCAAGGTACTGCTCCTCCTCTTGGGACTCCGCTGTCATTGGATGTTCTTCTGTTAGCTGCTCCTCTGCCTTTGTTATCTCCTGCTCTTCCTTATGTGACTCCAGCTCTGCAACGTCTTCATCCTCTTTGTCCCTCTCCTCTTCTGCCCGTTCCTCCGCCTCAACCTCCTGGGCTGCATCAGTGCCTTCTAAGGAGGCATCATCTTGCACTGCCTGCTCCTCCACTGCCCCTTCCTCTGCCACCTCCTCAGCTGGAGCCTGCTGCTCCACAGGAGCTTCATCTATCACAGGTGCCGCATCTTTCTGCTCCTCCACCAGCTCCTCCTCCACACGAGAAGTCTCCTCTTCTACAGCTACTTTTTCTGTGAGGGTCGCAATTTCTTCTTCTTCCGTTTCTTCCTCCACCTGATCTGCAGGCTCGCCAGATGTTTGAGATCCACCCTCCGCCTAGGAAAAGGAAGCAATTCATATTAGACTATAACTGTCTGTTCAGTGCAAATAATCTGAGCCTATGTGAAGAGATAAAAAGACCTCAGGGCCAAATCAATACGGACAGTGTCAAGAATCTTATTATAGCTTGATAAAACAGCTTAGTTAATAAAAAAAATAAAAATCTACTAACTAATCCAGCACAGAATCTATCACATGGAATTAGCTTTTTTAAATTAATGAGATTGAAATCTCATTACAGTTCCCAACAGACACATTGAACGAAAATAGAAAGGACATACAGTATGTGGTTCTCTGGCTTTGTCACTCTGTGTGTTAGGAATATAAAAATATACAGTAGATTTTGCAAACCATGGTAATGATCACAGATGTAAAACCAATAGGATTCAACAGAAGATGTAAAAAACACATTGAGGAATTATTATGGAGGTAGGGAAGTCTAGTGTTTAACAAAAGTTAATATCCCATTAAACAATGTCTGCTTGAGAGGATTACCTGCTCTGTGTCCTGATTCTGTATCTTCTCCATCTGTGCTCTCACTTCAGAATGCAGGCTGTTATCTATAGTGTTCTGATCCCCCACACTCTCCTGTTGGACCCTCTTGGGCCGCTCCAACTCTAACAGCTCTCTGACAGACAAACACAGTGAGACACAATGCAACACCATACTGTGTGGTAATACAGTTAAGGATAATAATATTACACTATTTTAATTGTATTATTAAAAAGTTGTACTGCAAGTGAATCAGTACTAGTGTCTAGACTAGTGGCAGTGAATATAGGACCCCGCGACGCAGGTCTAGAGAACAGTGGCGAGCAGAATACACAGACACTGGCAGACATGGGAGCGTTCACAAAGCCAACATGCGGTCATGGGTCAGAGGAGGCCAGCTATTTTTCCACAACACAAAAAGCTGCTTTGTTTGCTCCTCCGCGACCATTAGATTTACCTGACAGCGGCCATCTCAAGTGTACTGGCGTGCAGCTGAGCCTCGTAGGCGGCTAGCTGTTCTTTCAAACCGACCACCTCGGAGGCCTGCCCGTCCAGGGTGCCTGCCAACGTGGCCACCAGCCCACCTTTCTCCTCCATCTTTGACTCGGCCTCTGCCAGACTCCCCGTGAAGCCCTCAACCTTCTGGGACAGATCAGCGCTCAGCGCAGACAGGCCCTCCACTTGCAGCCGGACGCCCTCCATCTCCTCGCCCCTGGCCAGGAGCATTGCGTGAAGCTTAGCCACTTGGTCCGTGGACACTGTGGTCTGCTGCAGCTCTGCCAGGCGCGCTTTCATCTCGGTGTGGAGCGACAGCACCTGGGCAGGTAGGTCAGACGTCTTCAGCTGTTCAGCTGTTGCCAAGGCGATGCCCACCTGTTTCTGGGCCTGTGTGTACGACTGTTCCAGGGCATTCAGACGACTCTCCAGACCCTCAGAAATGTGTTGCTGTAAAGAAAAGGCAACCTCCATTATGCATTGTTCTAAATTATACAATATTAAACCTCAAGTTAAAAAAGGTATAGTCAGACGTTCTGGAGAAAGCTTTCTGATAATTGAACTCAATAAAAACAAAAAACACCTCTCCCTTCAATGCCATAGAGTGCTCCCTCATAAGCTGCCTGCCCCACACATAGGAAATGCATTGCTAAGGCTAGGATAGTGTTGACAAAAAGTGTATTAGGTTACAATCGCTGACTACCTTTAATAAAAGTACCCACACGTCATACTGTATGTGCACAGCTGCACAAGCATCTACGGTCTCACAACTTTGTGTTTCATCTCATGGTAATCTGTGTACATGTATATAGAGATATTTTAAAGATATTTTTTATTGTATCTGTGAAACTACAGAAGAATCAACTTAAAAGATTGCTACACAGGTTTCATTTGTTTGCTCAGGAGTCTAAACAAAGGATCTACTTTTAGTTGCATTTGTAACTCATTTGTCACATTTGTTTAACTGATCTAAACATGAGACGAGCCTAAACACAGATATATCCATGTAAATATTTTACATTTAAATTATAGAAAGGTGTTTAGTTCAATGTTTGAGATGCATTCATTTAACTAAATTTACAAATTCTGTGTGATCTAAAAGAGATCGCTCCATGGAGAGATCTTTCATTGTACTTTGTTAAGCTCCGTAAGCAATTTTAGGAGAAACAAATGTGACAAATTAGCTACAAATGAGACTCAAATGAGAATATTGGTTTAGGCTCCTGAGTAAAACAACCGAGACACACATTTTCCTTTGGAAGAGTTTTAATGGGTGAGTTTGTTTGAGCGGAAATGTCATAGGCTCAACATTTAGAATTTCATACTGCCTACTGCAGGCTTGCAAACAGCTTGCTGGTGTTTGATATCAAAATTACAAGCTAAAAATAACTTTGGAACAACACTACTTTTAGCATGGAGAAACTTGGTGCTGGAGTTGGCTATAGAATCTACTGAGTTTTGTAATACAGGCATTTTCAGCAGCTTGTATTTATAGGCTATTTTTGTAGGACAGCCCCTTCGAGTCAAATGGAAAGTGGCTTGCACTGTGCCTGCAATTGTAGGTCAAGAATAATCCTCATTCCAAATGTCAACAGCTGCCTCTCGTTGGTCCACCTTGTCTCGAGATGATAGAAATAGCAGCGTTTCTTACCCACTCTACTCTAGGGTCTGGGCATGTTGCAATTTGATATAAGCCATGTTGTTCTCATATTTCCTTCTTACTGGCTGCATGAAATGCAGCATGTGGCTATATGGTCTTCTTGCTTATTGCACGTTAAGAAATAATTTATGGATTGTGAATTTTACTATATAACATACAGACCATCAGAATGTAAAATAATTAAAAAGTTGTATTATTGCAAACTTGTTATTGTTTTGTTTGCTTCATTTTATTCTTAAGAGTATTTTTATTTTATTACAGTTTCTTACCTTATTCGACTCTAGATTATCTTCTTGCGAAGATTGCAACTGTACAATCTTCATCTGCATGTTAGATAGAGAGTCTGCTAAGAAGGAGATAGTTTGGTGCTGCTGGAAACAGAACCAAGCTGATGTGGCACCACCAATTACAATAATCAGAAACAAAATTAACAGCAGAGAGTAATGATTTCCTCCGACCCGAACCTCTGACTCCGGCGCTTCATGTTTTAAAAAGTTATCTTCTTGTTTGGGGCTTGCTTTCCCTTTACGATGTTTAGCTGTCATTTTTACAGAACAAAATGTTCTAACAAGCTAGAGGTGAGTTTGAAAGAGCCGATGAGTCAAATATGTTTGCTATGGGTGCATGCAATGGCTTGTTTCAAAAAGCTCGCTGCACTATCAGCAGCCTACTTAATTGAAGCAGCGCAAAATACCCTACGTCGACTACGTGTGATTCCCAATACCATGTATTAAAGTACCGAAAAGGCTTCTTTGGTGAGGGGGGTTGGTTGATGGTGAGAAAAGGAGGCGTGGACGTAGAGGTAGTACACGTCCCGTTTCAGGAAGAGCAAAGTTAGTGAGGGGCGTTCCGCCACCGTGACTGGCTGAATTCTGTCACCATGTGCGCTGTACTCTGATGAAATAGTGCACGTCCACCAGCCCCATGCAGCATATTCTATTCTTACCTCGGTTAAGAGCATGGCTGGAGCATGTCACTGCACAAGACACCAGACCAAACCAGACTGCCCATTACAAATCGTTTCTCTTTTCAACGTCCTATTACCGTAGTTGCCAAATGTCAACAAATGTCTGTTTGCCAGAGATACTTTGTGACAGTGATCTATTTATTCATAATAAAAGCAGCCCCAAATTTAATTTAGACTAAAATTATATTAATGGCCAAATACATTGAATCACATCATTCATCAACATTAATGAACAGTAGCCTGTTATTTTGCTACATCATTTATGGAAGGGAACAAAATAAAGATATGCTATTTTAAATAAATTGCAACTTTGTTATGATATGCTAAAAAAACAAAAAAACACAAACAGCCAAATATCAATACAGCTTGTGTGTTGAAACGTGTAGCTCCTATCTATAGCCATAAAACCAAAAACAATTCAATAATACTATATTTTTCACATCCACCACCACTGACCTTTGCATGTTTTATTTGACTACAAGCTGGTTTTGAACAACAGTTAAATGTTTTTCAAAATGGTAATGCAATATTGTAATTTATATTTTTTAATAGTAATCTAATTACAGTCAATTTAGCTTTCTATATTCTC
Source organism: Aphredoderus sayanus (assembly GCA_027564795.1). Classification (NCBI taxonomy): domain Eukaryota; kingdom Metazoa; phylum Chordata; class Actinopteri; order Percopsiformes; family Aphredoderidae; genus Aphredoderus; species Aphredoderus sayanus. The sequence continues at coordinate 11,079 of JAODUG010021110.1, forward strand.
TTATTCATATTGCAGTCGGTGCATGGCTTTTATGCAGCACACATCTGGAAAAATTCACATAAAACAGTTGTCATATGGGCCTTCTACTTGTGTAAGATGTAGCCTACAGCATCTTCACTCTGTTGTAGAGGAAAGAAATTGCAACATTTAATATGATTTACACAACTGAATGCAATTACAACTAGCACTTGTGTGAAAGCACAGGCCTCTCTCACCTCTGACGCTAAGTGTAGTGGAGCACTGGGCCCTTCCTAGGGCATTCTCTGCAGTGATAGAGTACTCGCCCATGTCCTTGAGACCCACGCGGAGAATTAACATGGAGCAGACCCCACAGGTGTTGGAGATGTAGTAGTTGGTGTTGTTGTTGACACTGATGTTGTTGCGATACCATGTGATACGAGGTGTGGGATTTCCCTTCACTGCACAACTCATATAGCACTCGTAGCCATTGGGTGCAGTGTGGAGCTTTAAGGGGACAATAAAGCTAGGAGCACATCGCAGGTCACAGTCTTTTCTGGACGGCAAGCTCACCACAAACTTCTCTATGGAAAGAAAGAATCAGAGAGGTTTAAAGTAATTAACAGAAATATGCTCCCATGTGCTGACGTCTTGTAATGTACAATTTCTTATATGTATGTTATATACTATATACATAGACCTTTTTATATGCTGTCTTGCTGCCTTGCTTGGTCAGGTCCTACGTCTAAAAAAGATGGTATTTCTCCTGTTTTTCCTGGCTTAAATGTGACAATATTTTAAACATTAATAGCAGCAAAACGATTATACGTGTATATATAGTGGTATGCTGCTTCCTGAGCAGATAATGATGTCACACTCCCTCTGTGTGTGTTGCAATACAAGCTCCCCTGTTCTTTGTTTTGATAGCTCCAACCAAGCATGCATGTCAGTACATGGGTGGGATGTCTGATGCTAGTGCTTAGTGTGACATCTAGTGACAAAAAGTCATATAGCACCACTTTAAGAAAAAGTAGAAACTACATAATGTATGTAATGTACTGGTACCTTTCTTTTTCTCCTTTCCCCAGGTTGGAGAATCAGAGGGGGCCGATACACCCATGTCATTTTTGGCAAAGACTCTGAAGTGATACTCTCTGCCGTGCATGATGTTACAGACTGTGAACTTGTTATTGAAGAGTCTGTCAGCCACTGTGGTCCAGGTGCCTTTGCTGCTGTCCAGTTTAGACACGATGTAGTGCAACCGGTCGTCACGCTTCTCGTCAGGGGATGGCTCCCAGATCACTGTCACAGTGCCCGGAACATTCTCCTCCAGCTCTATGGGTCCAGGCGGCTTTGGATCATCTGGAACAAGCGTCTATTGTCAGTATAATGTTTGGCCTATTGCTTTGTCTTATATTATCAGCTTACTCCTGACATCCCATGTAGACTATATCTTGTTAGATTTCACCTGTGACCCTGACTTCCACACTGAACACCTCCTGTCCCACCATGTTCTTCACCAGGATAGAGTAGACCCCTGAGTCAGTGCGTTCAGAGGAGGGTATCAGTAGTTGAGACGAACCATCAGAATTGCTAACTGTAACCCTTCTGGTCACAGGGACATTATCCTTTGTCCAGAAGACCTCTGGCCGTGGAGAGGCCTATATTCAAAGAAATATGGCATAATAACAGCACCTTAAAACACAAGGATGATATTATATATTTGTCATGTGTCAATGTGAGAGAGGAGATTAATGGCTAAATTCACCTACAGTATAAAAATGCAAACATACAGTATGAAACATTAATGTCAAAATCTTACTTCAAAGTTGATTGTAATCCTAACAGAGTTGCCTGCTCTCACCACGATAAAACTCTTTATCTTGTTGTTTGTGAATCGTGGTCTGACTAAAAAAAAGAACATACACATTCAGAGTGACACACACTTGGTGCAAATAGTAGAAATAATAAGTCAAGATTTTACAAAACATGAGGTCAAATACAGTAATAGATGTCAAGTTCAATTGAAAGATAGCAGGCATTTGCATAATAGACTTCTGATAACTAAGACATACCAGGTGAAGGCATTGCAAGTACATAGTTGCTCAGCTCTTGAGGAAAACCATCTCCTCCCTCATTGGTAGAGATCACCCTGACCCAGTACATGCACATTGGCTTAAGTCCTTTCGCTGTGAAAGAAGTCTGGATAATGGGGGTGACATTACAGCGGTCCCATTCTGTACAAATAGCTTCGCGGACCTCAATAAAATATCCCTTAGCTTCGTCCTGGACACCTGGTATGTCCTCAGGCTTAGTCCACGTCAGTGACAAGTGCATGTACGAAGTTTCAGTCACCTTCAGGTTCATTACTTTGCCAGGAGGCTCTATGAATATTTAGGAAAAATGCATAATACTACATATAATTAGAAAGTATTTTATTTAGAAAACTACATGACTACTGCATACTGTATGCCATGGTCTTATTAAACATAATGTATTACCGTATATAGATAATTCTTTATTAGACAAAAAAAAAAAATGATGATTTCTATTCTATCAAAACTTAAGGACATTTTGAAATGCGTATTTAATAATTATGATCGGAATAATGATGTTAATGAAATTAAAGTCAGGCGCAGCACTTACGCTTAGGCTCCCTTGCAAATACAAACTCTGAGGGGTTGCTGTATTCACCAACACCTGAGATGTTCATGGCAAGAACTCTGAATTCGTATTCTATGCCTTCCACCACATCCTTCACTGTGTAATTCCTCTCTAGAGATAGAACAGACGAAGCAATGAATGGATAACTAAATGAACATGTAGATATTTTAAACAAAATGGGAAGAATCAACACACCTTTTATAAGTTCACTGATGGCACTCCAAATGTTACTGCCTTTCTTGCGTTTCTCCAAAGTATAGCCCAAGATGCGAGAGCCGCCTGTATTGACGGGTGCATCCCAGGAAAGACTGATGTAGTCCTTAGAAGCGTTGATTACTTTAGGAGGAGTTGGAGGGCCAGGAAAGTCTGCAAACACACAGAAATAAGTAGTTAAGCAGCACTTTTGGAGCAGACAATTCTAGAACATTCTTTAACTTGTGCATCCAGGGTCTATGTGTTATCCTCCAAATACATATGTATATCTAAATCTTATTTAGCAGCAAACAAAAAAATGTATGTCTCGATATATATCCTAAGCAGAGAATGACATCACACTCCACATGACATCACACTCCACTGTGTTTCAACCTCCTGTTCTTTGATCCAGGGGCGTGCATGTTAGTGTTAGTTTTTATCAGAGATGATGCTGCTTAGTGTAACATCTAGTGTCAGAAAGATATCCACTTATAGATCCACTTTAACTGCCAAACTTGGAGTGTTCTTTTGCATGCGGTCTTACCGAGTGTGCCAGCCTGTATGTCATCAGTCTCCATCATCTCACTCGTGCCCTGTGCAGTCACCGCCTGAATACGGTAGCAGTATCTGTGGCCGTGGTCCACCTCTGTGTCTCGGTATCTGGCAACACCTGGAATCTCTCCTAGTTTCTTCCAGGTGTTTCGTCCCACCTGCTGCCGTTCCACCACGTAGTTAGTGACGGGAGAGCCGCCGTCATCCTTAGGAGGCCTCCATTTGAATGCAATACAAGTGGCCGAACTCTCTGTGACCTCGGTGGGACCCAGAGGTGGAGTGGGTTTGTCTGAAAGTTGACCAAAATATTGAACTAAGCATCTTCTTACCTGCTTAGTTCTGGGTGAACTATAGCTTGTGGGCAAGATTAGTGTAAATGTCAACCATTGTAAAATGAATGCACAGTATTTAAAGGAATATGGTATAATGTGATTCTTGCTATATGACCTTAATACATAAGGATTCTGTCTGACCAAGCAGGACAAGGAGCCTGACCTACCTAAATTATAGATAGATAAATCTGACTGTGTCTGTGCATGTGCATACAATGAGGGAGCAAGGAACAATATTTGAAATAATGTGTCATTCTTACCAAGCACAATTAATTGTGAGATGGCCTCAGTAGTGCCGTGTTCATTCCGGAGCTTGATCTTGACCTCTCCTGTGTCTTTCCGCTGGCACTTGCTTAGCAGCAAACGACTTTGGCCTGCGGTCCTCTCTATCTTTATGTTAGTGTCAGTTATTAGCTCCTCTCCCTCTTTAAACCACTGTATCTTTATCGGGTCATAGCCAACGAAGGGAATTTTGAAGACGGCATTCTGTCCCACTTTAACTATCACAGGCTTAGTGAAGGTACACAAGTCACCAGGGTCAAACCTGGGAGGATCTGTAAAACAGCCCATTCTAACATGAGGTATCATGTTACGACACATTAAACACATTTCATACTATTATAATATATTTTAACAGATAAGAAACAAACCTTTGACATTAATGATGGCCTCAGTTTTGCGTCCATCTGCCTCAAAGCGGTATTTTCCAGAATGTTCCTCCTTGCAGCTGGTGATCATTAATTTATGAGTTGAACCTTCCTTAATTATTTTTAAATTTTCATCTGCTGATAACTGACAAATAAACATAAAACATTTTAGTCACTTCAAATCAATATCATGAATGAAATGCAGATTGTGGCTCCTTTATTATCCTTTGCCAGATAACATTTTACCAGTGACATATGTTGAATTCAAACACCAGCATCTCAGACCAAAACAAATATCTGGGGGCCACAAATACTATACACGTGTGGCCAGCCCGGCTATGTAAACAAAGAACAGAGCAGCTCCAATTACAACACACACTGAGGGAGTGATGTCATTCTCAGCTTGGGATGTAATTACTCCACTATCTTTACAGTACATAGAAGTTATTTGTTTGCAACTAAATGTATGTTTAAAATATCGTATAGAGTATCTTTAACAACAATAAAAGGCAGTGTTGATAAGGCTGACCTTTTTGCCATCCCTGAACCAGGCTCCATCACAGTCTTCACTGTTCAGCTTACATTTTATGGCAGCACTTTCACCGAGCAGGACATTGACATCAGTCAAGCCACTGACAAACTGCACCCCTGGATCTGACATAGACAATAACAAAAAGTTACATTATTTGTATTCTTAGTTGTTTTCAACTACAAGAATTTGAGCAGAAAGAGTATAAACTATGAGTAGAAGAGGTCTTGTCTTGATATTTATACTCTATGAAAGCAGAACTTTGTGTTATTATTAATCTTCTTTAATTCCAGTTTTTTCCTTCTTTCTACTTTGTTACCAGTAATTATCCTCATCATTTTCGAGGCTTTATTCTCCAACAGCATAACTTTCCATTTTTATTAATCTTCTGTAATTCCAGTTTATTCCATCTTTCTGCTTTGTTACCAGCAATAATCCTCTTCATTTTCAAGGTTTTATACTCTATCATCAAGACGCATAGTGATTTATCCCTCTTAATAATGTACAACATAATGAACATAATTTCCTTTGCGGAATTAGTCTCATATTGTGTTGTTCTACTAAAAACCCTGTTGTCTATGACTGATAAAGTCATACTGCTATAGTATACAGATTAATTCTGATTAAGGTAGCAATGTTCTCCCAGAACACAATTAACATTGTAAGCATGTAATGGTGAGTGTTTTAAAAATGATCTAAACACCCCTTTAAACACCTTTCCAAAACCTTCCAGATTCTTTTTTGTCCATTTTGGCCACCATTCAACAAAATGTTTCCTTAAACCAGAACTGTGTATATCTACTTCAACAATTATTTTTAACAAAGTCTTGCCATATATTTCAAGATGGTACAGTAATTGAAAACTGTACTATAATAGTAACAAACTGGCAGAACCTTTAACGCAAATGTTCCTGAACTCTGAGCAAGAAACCTCTGTTGATGTACTGTAGCATACTAATAGTATATATGGATGCATCCATACCATTCACTCAACACACTGATTGCTTACCAATCATTGTATCTTGTAACAAATGGCCTTGTCTTTTGCGCCTTGAATGCATAGCAGAGCCAGAAGAATCCCCAGTTTCATAGTGACTTTGGGTATTAGGTTCAGCACTATCACCTTAAAATTAAAATAATGATGACTGGATAGTTTTTTCTTTAAATAGTTAAATGCTGCATTAGAATATAAAGCAAACTACAAGATAACTGCAAGACCAGTCCAAAAACATTTAAATAAAATGTTTACATGCAATGATATAACAGGACAGATAAAAAACAACAACAATGAAAGACAAACATTCAATGAAAAAGTGTGAAATGAAAAACACAGAACTAACAGACCAGACCATCACGCACTCATACACATTAACAATGTGTGAAGAGAAAGAAGAGGAAGATGCATACGTTTGCATTAATATTCTGCAAGAGGAGTGAGTGTAGCCACTCTGTATTAAGCCCAATATAGTATTATAAAGAAATGTAAAAATAAAGCCAGAAGCCTTCCAAAAGTGGACCTTGCTTTTAGCACTATGAATTATTGGCATAGACCTCATTCATGATGTCAGAGACAACAAAAAATGGATGAAAGAAAGAAATGAAAGTCAGTAGTCTAGTGCTAGTCTAACCCTAGAGAGGTTGCTCATATGTTTGGAAACATAAAAACGGGTATGACTAGCCTTGACAGTAAACTTAGTCTCCCTGGAGTCAATGAAACGCACGTCTCTTACCAAGCACGTCATCTCGTATCCGTTGGCTTGACCTTGCATGCTTTCGCAATGGACCATCAAGCACTGTAGTGTTGCCATTGCCATCCGAACCAGATTGCTCATCAGTTTGTTTATCAGTTTGTTTATTTGGATCTGTAGTATGTAGTAGAATCAGACAGTGCTGCCTAAATGTTTTCATATTAGTTTTGCATAAATCACTGAAGAAGCTGTCAATAACCAAGAACATCTACAAAAAGTCTTTCATGCTGAATGCAAAAACTTCGCTAAACTCATAAACATCATTCTCAATGGAGCCTTGTTCACTATTGTTCTTTGTGTTGTCCTTGTTTGATATGTATTCATTAATTATGATATTTATTGTAACTTGCTGTGGTGTGTTCTAACTAGTCCATGAAGTCAAAGGGAAATGTCCACATTTGTGGAAATTATTATTATGCTTTGTAACAGTGGTCTCTTACCAGTCACATCATTTTGCAACTGTTGGCCTTTCTTTAAGCATCTTGAATGGTTGTCAGACCCACCAAAGTCCTCATCCTCAAGAGAATACTTTCCTTCATTTGAATCTGTGGTGTAACCATTGTATGAAAGTGTGCCAGCCTGAGCTATTAAAGAGGGTATTCCAACAGACAAACATGAAGGAACACAGGATGACAAATACACTGCATTTGCCAGTTACTGTAGCATAAAAGAAAAAAGGTTATATATAGTCACAGAGAAGAATTTATGTTGTTTTTGGTTCTTTTTTTCTTTTGCCATGTGTCTGTGTCTGTGTTTGTGTGTGTGTGTGTGTGTGTGTGTGTGTGTGTGTGTGTGTGGGTGTGTGCAAATGTGCAGTAGGTGTGTATGTGTGTGTGAGAGAGAGAAAGAGAGAGTTAAAGAGCGCTATATTATAAAAGTTTGTTTACTAATTCAACTCCAACTGTTTCAACTACAATAATGCATTGTCTCCATACAGTGATTGTGCAGCATGTGGTCTCTTACCAATCACTATATCCTGTAGCTGTGAGCCTCGGTTTGCACGACTTGTACCATTGTTAGATGTGCACTCATCTGCACTCTCATTTTGATGGTGTGCATCAGAACTTTGCCCTTTAAAATATACACAAACAGCAAAACTGCTCAGTCATCAGGTAATTACAGATTATTTTCCACTAAACATGCAATCATATCAACAATACATTCTTACAAATTAGGAATGTGAGTGATGTCCTATAGCTTCAGAAAAGCACATTCAATACAGCATGCATGATTAATTCACATTGTATAAAGTTGTATACATTATATAACAGTTTTACGATACCAGTTTGTTTTGAGTCTTGGCTTTGGCATTTTGACTCAGTGGAGTCCTGATTATCTGGTTTTGTGGTTTCTGGAAATAGTAAATAAAATACATATTTGACACACATTTGGTTGTGTGAGAGAACAGTAAAAGTGTATAGATTATTATATCTAGCCAATATAAGAACATAAATGTAGGCCTGAATGCTTGACGTGGTAAGCAAAGTGCAGCTTGTCCAATCAGGTGTGTGATAGCTTCTCTCATCAGATATCCCATTTTTGGAAAACGTTTAGTTATGTGGCTACGGTTAAAAGTTTGCTTAGAGGAAAAGAGAACAACGAAAACCGCGGGCAAGAGAAACACCTACCGTTAGCGTACCGTATATATTTAACGGAATCATAGGCTGCACGCACTAAACCCGGTCACAGCCCTGACCATCCGGCCTCGACCTCCTGAAGCTGTTTTTTAACCTCGATGGCCCATCTATCTATACCATAGACAACACAATACTCCGGGAAGCCATTGCTTTTGAATGCGGACTTGCCAGACTACTTAGAAGCAAAGGTAAGATATTATTATACTTTTAAATTATTTTTAAGTATTATTTATTCTAAATAATAATCAACATGATATGTTGGCTATGGCCAATATTTGGTTTGGGCTTATAGTTCTGTTGTTTAAATATTGTTGGAATATTGCCACATGCGTGTTACATTTCTGCGTTGACTGATCGCTACGTTTTACGTTGTTGTGGTGGGTATAGCCAATACGATTCGTTTTGTCAGGTAAGAATCTCCAAATATGATTTTTCTCCGGGCCTTGAACGCATCCCCTAAATCTGTAGGTATGGGCAAAGGTGAATGTATAGTCTACAATAGCAGTATAGTTGCCCTCTGCAGTCTCTGTCTGTGTGGTAACCTTTTATGGTTGATTTGTAAGAAAATACACTGGCGAGGTATCATTAAGATGTAAGCATCAATACAGTTGCCTTGCTTGATCAAGTTTGAGCTTGTTTAAATTTAGATTTGAACTAGAGAGATTTATAGTATTCTGTAGTAACTCGTTTACCCACGTCCACACACAAACACACAGGGTCAGTGCTGTGGACACAGTTTATCTATAGCACAAGTGACTGTGTACTGCAGTACTGTTCAGCCTGTACAATTTTTGGTCTTGATGAAAATCTTAAAAAATATTGCAAAGATTGTATGTTAAGCTGTAAGTATGTTTTGCAACTGGACTCAGGTAGGCTATTGCAATTGAAACGTGCTGTTTGCAATATATACTGTTTTGAAAACAGTTATGTCAAGGAGACATTGTTTCTAATGTGACCATGCAGGGGGAGGGTGCTGACATGGAGTTTGTGTATTTTTTGTAGCATCTCTGCCTTGCTGTTATTTCAATTGCCTTGCTGGATGCACTTCTGCTACAATGAGAGCATTAGTTGCATGTTAAATATGTTATACAATACAGTATATTTGTATAGGCATGCTGTAGGCTAAGTTAGGTGCCTTGCTTGATAAAGTTAAATGATCTTACAGTTTTAAGTAACTTTAAAGTAAGATATCTTTTTAAACAAACAATCCAGTAGCCTATCAACTTACAGTATGCCTTCTACTATTCTGCTAGTAGCCTACCACCACTATTACTTTTTCACCACCATGTATGTTTGTGTTGAGTGTTTTATGCATGATATGTCAATATGATTAAGTATTGTATTACCTTTCTTTGCTGCTGCACTGTCTGTGTATTTCTGCGCAATTCCAGTACACACACCCTCTACTGCATGTGTGTTTGTAAAAGCTGCATCTCCATCTGTTGACTGTGATGGTTTAATTGGTGGAGTTTGATTACCTGTTGCCAGGAAGAAGATGCAAGTGATAACAGTAAGTTATACAGATATATGCAGTTAAAATAAATATTCTGATAGCTGGTGGTAAAGAGAACATTTCAAAATAAAAAAATAAAAAAATTATAGACATATTCAAATAGGCCTACTTTTGAAATTACCGTGTACTTGGTCAGTTTTGGTCTGCTTTGTGTTGTCTAATTGCTTCACGTCTTCCTTTACAAAATATACTTTCTTGTCTTTCTTATCACCCTGGTCTTTCTCAGACACCTTGCTTGCTGTTACCATTTTAGGCTCACCATCCACCGTTGCATTGAAGTTGTCACATGCAGTGTCATTGCCACTGTCCGCAGTGGATATTTCTTTAATACTTTTTTCAATAATAACTTCTTCAGATTTTTTTTTTGCCTTCATGGCAACATCCATCTTTTCCACCTCTTCTTTAATTTTAGCTAGTTGATCTTTGGCCACTTTCCCAAGGTCTATTCCTGCTCCTCCGGCCGATGTTGTTTTACGAAGTTTCTTCTTACCGAGTTGTACAGTGTTATTGTCAGCTGAGGAAATGGGTGGGGGTGTGACAAGTGATTAACCTCAAATTAAAAAGCAAGTTAGTCTTATGACAGTAACGGTTTATGCAAGATTTGACACTCTGGCCATCTACTACTATGCATACTACTGCCTACTTACAGTGATCTTACAATGATATGCTCATCAGTTATATCAAGATCTGATATTATGAATATCAATGTACAATAGAAACATAGGAAAATATATGATTTGAGCAAAAATAGGCCTACCTACTGTACAGTACAATGTAAATTGTTGGAAATTATTAAGAGGACATTTGTAATGCGCTGCCTCACCTTCCACGACCAGCCAAGCACTACAAGATTTGATGCCAGCCACAGCAGCATATATGCCTTTGTCCAGCTGCTTGCAGTCTTTAATAAGCAGTCTGTGGATCAGTTTGTCTTCTGATACGGTGATACTGTATTTATCTCCATTTTCCAGGGGGCTATTCTTGCCAATCCACTTGATCTTAGGTAGTGGGTGTGACAGGACACACTCAAAGATCGCATCTTCTCTTTCTTGGGCTTTTACCTCCTGAATTTTCACAATAAAGTCTACTCTCGGAACTGTGAATGTGAACAATATACCAAACCATCAATAATTGCAGTCATTAAAACATTGCAATGCACTGAAAGCAGACACAACGTATCATGACAATATCAAAAGTTGGTCTTAAACTTAAAGTGGTGCTATTAAATTGCACACAAAAAAAACAACAGGACTACAGTCATTGCGAGGAAGGTTTAAGTTGGGAGCACATTCTTATTTTAATGGAAAATAAGGTAAAGGGAACCAGTGAACGTACTTTTGAATTCTGTGGAGAAGAGATTGACCTCTTCAACATCCACCTGGTACAATCCAGCATCTTCTGGCATAAGGTCCTTGATACTAAAAACTAGCTTCTTTCCAACAGCCTTGAGGCTGTGTTTCAGTGTTCCACCATCATCATAGGCAATCATCACACCTTCCTTGTAGACCATAGAAAAGTGGTTCAAACTAATAAAAAGGTATGCACTGATGTAAATTGTTTCAATTTAATTAACTTTAGAGTATTTGGCTAATGCTTACCTGGAAGACTTGTTAATACAAGCTAGCCATTGCCACTGAGTTAAGTTGATATATACAATGAAACCCATAAGGAAAGCATACTTTCACTAAAGGTTCAATTCTACTTTACAGTTTTCAAATTAGTAGGTGATAGGGTGACCAGATCCTAATAAACCAATTTGGGATAAAGCGTAGCACTGTAGCACTGCTGAGAGGTAATGCAATATATTGTTATCCTGTAAGGTCTATGAAACTTCAAAAATAAACATTCTATTCTGCACCTTAGCTGGTAACATCTCTCTGCATTGTCCTCTTGATTCAGTAGCACACAATAGACTACGCAATGCACAGATAAGTCCTTTAGCATGTATATTTATCGTATAAAGCAGGGTAGTAGATCCAAAGAACAAAAGTAATACATTTAGATTAAGGTACTTAAATATGCATTTAAAATGGTCATACACTATTGTCCATCCTTCAATCCAGATATGAACATACAGCTGCCATGTATGATTGGAAGTGCTGCACAAAATTGGTAAACGCTCATTATCCCAGCTGCTGTTACTTTATCTGTCTGACAATCATTTGTGGATGTCCATCCATTGTTTGAGACTTTTTGAGCCACACGTTTTTTTTGTGTAACTTGCATGAACTGTGTTGCTTCACGTTGTAGCCTATTCCCCATGTACAATTGGGAAAAACTATGGCAGAAATCCCTGCTTCACCCATAGCTAATTTCCCAATTTCATTGTAGCTGCATTTTCAAATTTTAGGAAAGCGGCTGTCCCAGTTGTTTGACGTTTAACTACAGCTAATCAAAATGCGGCACATTGTCTGAATTTGTGGGCTGCGGAAAAAGGGATGAAAAGGCTGGACAATCCCACACAAAGCAGGAAATCTGGTCACACTATCAGGTGAATGAATAAAATGCATATTAATTGGAAAATGTGGAGACAAAATGTAATGGCAATGTACTGTAAATTAGTCCCTTTCTGTGTCCACTGAGACAAAAGGTTGTCTAGTATATTACAATAAACTTAAAACCTACTTTAAAGACCACTGTCTTTCTCACCTTGTAGAGGAAAATTCTGCTGCTAGGATCTTTTAATTCCAGTTCAAGCTCAAAAGAAGCCAAGCCCTCTCCTTTAACCTCAATATGCCTCAGATTTTTTAGGTATTCAACATACTGAGAAGGGGATCAATAAGACAGTGGAAGGAAACAGATGAATGAGGTGGTAGTAATGACATACAAGTTAGTTAAAACCAATGAGATGATTTTTGTGATACAATGGAAGGCTAGTTGTTTGAGTACCTGCACAATTTAAAGTGCAACGCATCAGCTATTCATTTTAGCCAATGTGTTTTTGGACTCAGAATGAAATATATATATATATATATATATAAATATATATATATATATATACATACACATGATGTACTGTAGCAACCGAAGATCTAACAAGAGTTTTTCCAACCTTGGATTGTTCCTCCTCTCTCTCCACCTTCCTTTGTTCCAGCTTCTTAAGAATCAGTCGAAAGTCTTTGACACCATATTCCGCACAGATACGTTCATAGTCTTTCCTATCAGCGTTCATGATGATTTCCCAGAACCGTTCATCAATCTCTCCATCGTCTCGTCTCTTCTCTATCTGTTTTCCGTCTTCTTTGCTAAAAGTAAGTCACAACATTGAAAAGCAAAGCATGTGCTTACAAATAACAGCAGGTTGTTACTGTTGTTTTTTTTGTTTCATTTGTGCTTGACTTACCTTTTCCTCAACAGTTTTCTGAACTGTGATGGGTCTGTTGTAACTAGAATAGTAGCAAAATCCTGAATTTAATACTTCCACATATTTCATTTGGGGAGTGGTGCAGAGGTATCTTTGTCACAATCTAAAACCTTCTAGTTTAGTGTAAGGTAGCCAAGGTCATAGTGTGAGTTTGCACAATATTTCGTAGTGATTGCTGGTCAGTTCAAAACCATAAGATAAAATAATAATAAGGTAAATAATTGTTTATGTATTTATTGATTTCACAAAACGTCATTTTAAACTTACTCACCAATATCTAGCTCCTCCATGGCTTTCTCTTTCTTAAACCCAACTGTGAAAATGTTAGACAACACAGGAAATAACCAATCGTGCTTTTAATTACACACCCACAAGTCATGATGCTTCAACTATATTTCAAAGACATTGGCTTACCCTCAATCACATTTAATTTTGCAGTGCAGACAGCCCTGCCATATTGATTCTCAGCAAAGCATTTGTATGTGTCTGCATCCCAGCTGCACACTTTATGTATCTATTGACACAAATGACAATGCACCATGGCAATTTAGAAACTGCACATGCAGACCACACCAATTTTGTTTTAATGGTTGCCACCCAGTGCTGCATCTTCTTTATAGTGTAACTTACCTCTAAGGTATGTTCGTTGGAAGACTGATCATATTTACTCTGAAATTTTTCCATGTCGGCAAGTTTCCCTTTAGCTCTTGTCCATGTCACCTTGGGTGTTGGATCCCCTGTCACTATGGCCTTGAAAACAGCTAATTTCTCTAATGGAAGTGTACAAATATTGCATCTTCATATTAATTCTGCATAATTAAAATGACAGTAATTACATGTGGTGCTAGTAAATTGATAGATGGCTATCAATTTGCTATGATAAACTATGTGATTTGTTTTCATCTAATTATCCATCTAATTTCTATGTAAACATGCAGTTGATACAACATTTGTTCTATTGTGCACAAGTTTCCAGAAAATAAAGCTGCAGTCCTGAACATTTCCCTGTCATTGTTGAGTTATACTAGTACTCACCCTCTTGGATTGTTACAGAGATTGGTTTGCGTGTGAAATCCGGGGTGCTCTTGTCCTCTGGTATCTCCGATACAAACTGTGTTATCATAACCCCTGGAATTTTGGATTTCTTTCTGATGAGAGCTGCATAAGAGCCATATTTTATTTTAGTGTCACATAGATGATAGACTATGTACTGTAGAATTACAGTATATCATGAATAAACAATGCACTCAGAACCAAGTTTTAGAATAGATGGTAGATGATAGAAGAGTAGATGTGCTACCACTAGATGGCAGTAATGGCATATTGTCCCTGATGGGTTGTAGCAAGGATTAGTTTGCAGATGACCACCACTACTGCAGGGGATGGGAGAAAAAACATTGATAAGGCTGCAAGGGGAAAGAGTGGTACTGGTGCAATGATAGGCACTCTTCTTTTTGAAGGAATGAAAGAATGGAAATGAAATCCGTAAAGAAATGTCATGCCTCGATCGGTTTTTTAGATTTGTTTATGGTTTAAATCACAGTGTGCTGTACATTAAGAACAGAGATGTCAATACTTTCTTTTTTTCTGCTGGGGGAAATTAAATCTGCATGCTATTTGTCATACTGTACATAGACTCATTTCCTGTGCAATCAAGAGTACCTATTGTTATATTTAATAAAGAAATAGGCTACATGTAATTTCATACCATATATTTATACAAACTAACCCACTGATGAATAATTAAAATGTTATTGATACAACTGTTTCTTTTTCTACAGCATGTTCCAAACACCCACCATAGCCGTACAGTAAATTTAACAGTATATTGTTTCTTGTGTGTGTATACACTAGGCATTCATGCTGCAGCTGTACAGTATACCACTCGTCTAGTGAAAGCACAGCCTTACAGACTGTGCTTTCACTAGACTGTAAGAGCTCACTGTAGCATGCCTATCTAATGTCAAAACCAGATCAAGGCAGTCACACTTGAATCTGTCGCCAACAGTCTTAACGTGAGCTTGTGCCTGCTTGAGTCATTTAAAATGAAAATGCAAAGGGTATCACTCTGGAGATGAACAGCATTAATTCAAGGATTAATAATTGGAATGAGATGACAGTGCACTTTTCTGAAAGATACACAGCAGCGTTCTACAAATCTGATGATGTAGCACATATCTATTTAAGGTTATTAAGCATAGATAAAACAGGCCATGAGCATACATGATATGAATAATACCAAATGTATTAATAAGGATAGTTTTCCATTATTTACAATAATGGATTTTCCCCATGGAGCAGAAGATTGTATTAAACTTGGAGTTACAAGTATGAGATGACTTGTACTTCTGTGTCTACCAGGAGTTATTGCTTTTCGTCTTTTCACCTGACTTGTTGCCAGACACCTTATTAAAGTGTTGAATATATCGATGAACAATGGAGTAACCTGGACAAAAAAAGTTAATAGTTATTCAGTTCCAAGTTATCTGGAAATTGTACAGTACACATAGTGACACAAAGGCTCATTTACTTGAATAAATTATTCTATACATCCAATCTATAAAAAACAACATTCTTTACAAAGTAATTACTTCAAAGGGAAAGTAGGAGAAAGAAAAGGGTATATTTAATGACGAAGATGAGACTTTGCAAAGATCTGAATTAATACAGGGTACTGACAAAGTCATAGTAAAGAGGAAGACAGTCCACCTTCTCCTCAACTTCTGTGTTTTATAGTTGGAGAACATACCTATAAGTAACTGGTTCCCAGTTGGTAAAACAACAGCTCATAAAGTTGGTGACATGCTAGTTTTGCAGACCCAGACTACTTGCATATAGTCTGAGAAACAGTACTGGATGTCTGCGTTAAGTTCATCTTATTCAAGGAGCCATGGTTTAATTTGCTAATTAAAAATCATAGTTTATTGCCATTAAATAGACTAATGTGTTTAGCACCCACATGCAACATTGCTGTGTTCCTGTGCTCTAGAGGTGCAGAAGATTCCAGCACAGGCTGGTTACAGACTGACTCCTCTCCCATTGGGATCGAACATTGTGGCTGCATTTCAAAGCAGCGTTAATTAACATTTACAGTATTTAGCTGTGGAGGTGTCACAGCACCAGGGCTACTGGTTACCATCAGTATGGGAGTGGGGAGGCCATTGCCATAAGATCCCCCATCTTTTCTGTTCAGAACTATTTAAGCAAGTGAGATTTTGTACCTCACCATTGTATCATTAAAGCCTGTTTCCTGAGTTCCCGCCATTCAACTTTGACTGGTCTTTGTTTTGTGTGACATCAATATTGACATGAGAGGTGATTTCATTGAAATGGACTATTTTGATTGACATAAACAACATGAGTCAGACAGGTAAATCTGTTAACCCTCCTGTCCTCCGGGTCAAAGGCACTACGTCTTAGTGGCAGATAGAAGGCGCAGATTCTAATTCTACAGCTTACATATGATGTGCACTGCTAGCATAACAGGTTTGTGTGTTTGCAATCTGAGGACAACAGTAGGGTTAAAAGGCACAAAAAAAACAAAAATACATTAAGAAATAAAGAAATAAAATATACACACAGCATGGACACTAAAGAGAATGACAGTCAGATGGAGCCATTTTCTGGCATGAAAAGATGTGCGTATGAGTAGGCTATGACTACAAATAATGAGTGAAATTAGTAAACGAAGCACTACACTAGCTTCGTTCCAGAATGACGTATAGACTTGTAAGTGACAATGCTAACAGCCAATGAAAATGTGCTACGCCACTTCCTGAAATTGTTATTGAGTGTACAGGCTTAATGTATCACACGTTCAGCATAATTTTCTTATGTTATGTAGTGCTAATGGAGGGAATAGGCTGAGACTAGTGATATGCTAACAAGGCTTGTTAACTGATCAACTTGTTCACTGGCCACTTCATTAGATACAACGCACCTAATAAACCAAAATCGCTTTTGAACCAGGCTGTAAACATGTTCATTTTTGCTGCAAAGTTTGACATTTTAACATGGGAGTCTATGGGGGGGTCAAGTGGACCGGAGGTTCCTGTTTGAGTTACGGTCACCTTGCTGTTAGCTTGAATCACTCTGGCTTTTCTCCATTGACCTCTCAAATTAACAAGGCACTGCCTACTGGTTTAGCTTATGGAATGACTTCACATCACACACATTATACAGCTTGGTGGCAAGGAAGCCGCCATCAATTTCAGTGTCTGTACCAAGTGCAGTCTTCTTTCAAAAAGATGGTCATTTCAGTTAAGCAGTACACAATTTAGGGAAAGAGTCAAGACATTTCTCTACCTTGGCCAGTGGCAGATGAATCTATGATCCTTGCCCTCTTCCACATTTTGGCAAAGGGTTATAGTCAGAAGGATACACTGCAAGCAGAAATAGGCTGTTAACATCCATCTCCCCATGATATCGCGCACATCAATGCTTCCCAGTATTATGAGGCATTCTGATTATGGGCACATGCTCTTCTCGCTTCTCTAATGCAGTATCGTAAAACTAATTCAAGTTAATTGTCCAGAATAGTTTTACAACAACATATTTACAGAGTTGCGTCTTGGCAGGCAGTCACCCTAACAGACTATTTACTAGTATGACACATTATGACTCAAGAAACTCAATATGCTAAATCCCTTTTCAGTAGCTAAATCCCTTTTCATATTCCTAAAAATATGAAACAAAAGCAGAAAACAGAATTTATATCAATGGTAAAAGTATATCAAATGGTAAATGTATCACAAATAGTGGCAAGTCTATTCTGAATTTACAGGACTGAAATGATTTATATGAATATTGCAGTCTGATCTATTTTTTGTTGTGTACAGTATGTCAGGTCACATTACTCGTGAAACTGCCAACATATCTCAGGCATTGTAAAAATGGTATGGCATCTGGCATATCTCTCATATATAGAAGGGTCATATGTCTTCTTTTATATTAGTTTAAAACGTTTTGTTTATCACCCAAAGAAATATTGCAGCATTTTGATCTGCTTGAATTTCAACAAAATGATAGCCCTATTCTATCTACACATTAAGAAGTAAAGTGTTTTACTGTATAGCACTGTTGTAAAATTGGCCTTATCGGGCTGGTCATATCAGGATCTCAGTGAATATTTAGTTAATAATTACAAGGGGGCATCATCAACTGTCAGAATTACAGACTAGGAGTGTGACAGTGTGCTACAGTATAGCAGTCAGAGGCCTGACATTCTGACTATGTCATGGTCATCCCAACCTGTTGCATGTTGGGGCTGTAGGACAAACACTGATGGTGCACATTATGCTATAGATAGCACTGACTTCATACAATAAAATGATGCCTGATCTACAAACTTTGCTCTCTGACATTCTCAGTGATGTACTAAATCTTTAGCTCTGTTAGAACAACAATATATATTGTCAATGTACAGTATGATGTATGTACAGTATGAAAGTCAAGGAGACTGAGGTGTTAAGTACATACAGTACAAAATGATCTCTATAGTTAATTGTTATATATCTCTGTTAAAATGTAGTAGACAAAGTTCAATATACTTTTGGCACAAAAAATATACATAAAGACATACAGGACTTGCTTGATGATACACATTTCAAATAACAGTGTTATCCTTGGTCTACAGGATTCCCCACACAATAATCCAGTAAACATCTTGCTTGTTGCTTCTCTGTTTTTCAGTAGTAGCCTAATCCACCTAGCCTGGCCTGGTAAAGTGAAGTCTGACTTTTAGACAAGGAGCACACAGAAACAAACAAACAGAGGAAGGAATGTTTACCTGTCTGCCGCTGTGCTCTGAGCCCCACTCAAACTTTTTGATCTGCTTTGGTGCTGTTGTGGCTTTTGCTAGATGTGGAATCCCTTGAGAGCCAATGGGTTGAACTTGCTGGTTGCAAACTTTTGGCCAGACAGTAACTACTACGTATAAAGGAGTGGCTCTTGGTGTATTTACGAAGGTTCGTGTTTTGGGTGGTGGGGGTTGTGGGAGAAGGGGTAGAGGTGGGGTTTAAATGGTGGTGAAGTAAGGAGCAGATGAATTGTCCACAGGCTGTGAGGCACAGGTCAACAGTGACGTTAAGCTAACGGCAGTTGGCAATGGAAATGACCTTTACTAATAAGAAAAGGATCTTACACAGCAGCTCATTTCCAGTTAATTAGTATGCTAGTTGCTGAGATAATACTTTTATGAAATTAGGGTTATAAGAAAACTAAAACAAACATATTGAATACTGAAAATCTTTAATGATGATCATTTTGGAAAATATATAGCCTAAATCAAAAATGTAATTAGATTTGAATATGTCTTATAGAAGTGGAAGGAATGATATGAAGGATGTTAATGTAACAATCAATGATTAATGGTTTATTGTTCTTTAAATTCAGAATTTACCTAAAAATGTCCAATACAGGAATTTAAAACTGAAAATGGAATTGATTCAGACACAACTGGCATGGTTTTGCTAAACACAACTTGAACATTAGTGAAGATTTGAAGTTGTGAACAAGGCACTTATCTGATTGGCTTAAGTGTTCTACTTAGGTTACATATATTACATAATCAAGGGTATGGCATTTGTATGGCATAATCTCTTTATGCAGTTGTTCTTAGTGGATTTAGCAAGGCAGGATCAAACGAAAAGCTAGACATTAACTGGATGAAGGTCAAGTATCAATAGATAATTTATCTCATCAGAGTACAACATAACAAGGCAGGTATCTACAAGTAGTTTTTTGGAATGTATATGGTAATGTTCTCCTCTTACAGTTATGAAAATACTACATTCACCAGATATATTTTCCAACATTAACTTTCCTACCATGTGTGTGATAGAGCACAGCAAAGTTTCACATATTTAGTTTTCGCAGTTGCTGGTCTGTTTTCCTTGCTGGTGTAGACTATATTTATTTGCTGTTATTCTCTCCCCATGATTACATGATTGTTTTGATCTTTAGGAATCTTAACACTTTTCAGTTATTTAAATAAAGATAATGGACATCACACATTCTACTTGTAATGAATTGAACACATTGTGTCATACCAATAATATTTATTGTAAATATTTTAAGTTTAATATGCAGGCTTATCAGTGACACAGTGCAAGGACACAAATGAAACCAGACAGCTCACAGATAATGAGCAAAAACTATATTAACAATATACTGTAGAAACAGCAGCTTCCTTAAACATGTGATGCACTAGACTCCACAGGGATGGTATAGAATTTACTAGCACAAGTTCTAAGTGGTGCCAGTCTCCTGTCATGACTGCCCTTCGGTGTGCAGTGCCTCTAATGCATCAGAATGGGCTCTTGAGTGGGCCCGATCTTACATAAACCCTCTGGATTAGGAGTTAAACCCCTCCAGTCTATCTTTCTTATATTGATGAAATGTCATGTTGCATAGCTACCATTCCAGTGTTGGGGATCCACTGAATGTGCCGCTAGGGTGCTAACTAGATGGCCTGGCCTCTGGCTCTTCTGAGGAAACTCTCCAGGACAGTTTGGCCTTGAGTTGTCTGCTTTATTGGAGGCAATATTACACCTTACACACAGCAACTACCAAAATGGCAAAATGAGAGAGAGAGAGAGAGGCAGGTATAGTGTCCTCGTGCCATTTGACCCTGATGTATACAGATAGGCAGATGGCCTTCTAGGGCCTTCAACGGAATAACTCAAGGCTCATAAAAATGCTTTATTTGAATTCATAAATAAAGACAGGTCATATCTTGTTTTAATGCGTTTTATGATAAGTGGGTTTTCTGATAAGTGGGTTTTCTGAAGTGGAACTTCAATTACATTACACTACATATCTTATGTGGTTTTGTTAAATATTAACTATAGTACCATGCATATACTGTATTTGTATCGAGCCATGTTCATTCCATCCTCCCTTGGTTACTGTTGACTTTGATTAACATAATGGTTACAGTGATTATTTTTAGCCAGTGACATTCAATTGGATGAATTATTCCCTCATGTGTTTACTTTAATCTGTCACATCAGTAGACATGAGCTTTAAAAATATTTTGTTCTTGTGCTTGTGTTTTCCTTGTGCCAGGATTATCTGTACTCCCAGTACCTATTCACAGACTAGGCTGCACGCTGCATTTAGAGCCCTGTCTCTAACTGTGTCAATCATTTCATTGCAAATGGACCCCTAGCTGATCTAAATTGTACCCCTTGTCAGTTAAAAAGTACCTATAAATAAAGCTT
Source organism: Aphredoderus sayanus (assembly GCA_027564795.1). Classification (NCBI taxonomy): domain Eukaryota; kingdom Metazoa; phylum Chordata; class Actinopteri; order Percopsiformes; family Aphredoderidae; genus Aphredoderus; species Aphredoderus sayanus. Next base: position 32,440 of record JAODUG010021110.1, read on the forward strand.
TAACCTGTGTGCATGAGTGTTTTACATTGTGTGTACATTTTAAAAGGTGTGCTCAAAAATAAGACAAGGCACTATATTGTACAGGACATTTCATACTAAAGGCAGACTCAATGTGCTTCACATAAAACCATGCCAATAAAAAGTAAATCACACACAGACTTAAACAACCAATAAAGTAGAGTGAAATGAAACTGGAAAAAAAACAATGCAAATTTGTTTTAACTGTAATTAAGATACTGTTGCATATGATACACTGTATTAGATAGGCCTAGTCTCTCAGCATATCATTCAAAGCAATAAAGCATAATGTAATGTGCCAATATGTTGAAAATTGTAAGCAGATACTGTACTGCATACATATACATGCATCACTGGAGTGTGATTATACAATAACAATAACAATTTTGTGAAAACTGCAAAGTCTGAGCATTTAAGTTGTTAATTTGATTTAGCATAATTTTGTTCTGATGGATATACTGTATTGTATAGGTTATATGTCTAAAATGGAAATGTTTAGCCTACTGCATTTTTTTGTGCTTTTAGCCTAGTGATTGAATCACTGTTTGTGATTACACAGAAAGCTTGTTTGTAAAATGTGCACTAAAGTAGATTATTGGTGCTATGGGGCCATTTGTCTAGACTAGTTGCTGAACTTTCTACTCTTTGCATTATACAGCATATGTTCATATAACTAATATGGTGAAGATGCTTTAATGTAAACAGACTGCATTTATATAGTGATTTTCTAGCCTACCGGCCACTCAAAGCACTGTACATTATTGCCTCACATTCACCATTCTCACACAAACATTCATACACCGATGGCAGTGCAAGCCATGCAAGGAGCACCTAACGATTGGGAGCAATTGGGGTTAGACATCTTGCCCAAGGATGTTTGCAGGTAATCCAGCAACTCCGGGGCTTGAACCCACAATCTTTTGGCTGGGAGTCAAACACCAAGACTACTAGGCCATCCTACACCACAATTAAACACTTTAATGAAATTAGTAACCTGAAATGGTGGTCTGGAACATAATAGAAAACGGCAATTTCTTTTTTCATAAACACCTTTAAGAAATGTGATGCACAGTACAATTTTTGGATGGATGAGCACAAATGAGACTTAATGGTCCCCTATTGTAAAATGAATGCTTATCTATTATCTATGTATGTCTAAATGTATCTCTAAAGAGAATAATTATAAAATCGTCCATCATGTAGCCAAAACGTTAAAAATAAATGTGCAAAAGTCCAATTTTGCCTCTCGTTTGACATGACAACCAATGTTTCCCTTCATAAAGCCAGTCAGGATACAGTGTTCTTGCACAATTGGGTAAGTCAGTTATTGACCAATATATTTATATTTCGGACTCCCTGTAGCTTTCATCTTAATTATTAAGTAATTACTTTATAGCACCAGGATATTGCTTTCGTGTTTGGCTTCGATAAGTGAAAAATACACAGACAACCTGTAAACTTTGAGGATTTCTGCGGTCAGACTTGCATGTATCATATGCATACGGTTTCTACATTTTCCATTGTTCTAAAAGCTTAATATGACAGACCGTTAAAGGGACAGGGTTAGTGAATGGGTTCACCCCAATGTCAAACTCCTTCCTACATACTACCCCGTGTGTAGTCACGTGACTTGACCCTGTCAACAAATTACAACGATGATTGGTGTGCTATAGCAACTAAGGGACCGTCAACAGATTACTATGAAGCAATGATGAACATATTGCTAAGTATCAGTCACTGTTTAGGCACCAGACCTATTTTAAAAGTATTGATTTGGCAAATAAAAAAAATAAAATAAAAAAAACGATACTCAACCCTACACAACTGATGGGCCTTTAATATTTGCCTGAATAGTCCTAATACCTGGTTATTAAAGAGCTACAAAATTGAAAGTAGATGTGGGCAACATTTGAAACAGTTAATGAATTGTCATCTCTCATAACACAAAAATAGCAGCATTTTGTCTACAGCTGGCTTGGCTTTATGTCAGCCTGGGATAAACACCATGCCACAGAGATATCAAAGGGTCTCAGATTGACATACATGGCATGGTCTGCAGCATCGGATACAACCCATCTAGTCAGCTTGTAGTCTCATCAGAGTGCCCAGACTGGACTGTCATCATCTTAAATTAGCAGATAATTAATAACATTTTATTACACATTTTTCATGACTCCCCAAGCATATTTGGGTAGAGAGGCAGAGCTGGATTGGAAAGGCGTTCCCCTCACGCCTGTAGGTCACGTACTGTAGGTCTTCCACCGGGTGATGAAGGAAGAGATCGCAGTTCTCCTGCTACGAGGTTGAGCTGGACACACCCTCGTGTTGTGTCGCTGACTTTCATTTGTGTAGGGATGGTTGTTCTTTGATTAAACTTTGAAATGTAATCTGTTCAGATTGCTCTCACTCTCGTCTGAGTGAGAGGCTATTGTCTCTGATACTGGTTGTTCCAGTCAGCTGGAGAGTTAACCGTGGATCACAGCGTTAGTGTTTGTGGAGGCTAAAAGTCTTTGGCCTGACGGCCCACTGATGTTTCGTCCTCCTAATGTGGCGATACTCCCGAATTGTAATTAAGACAGTAAAGCTAAAAAAGAATGATAACTATCAAAGTTATTACTGATATAATAAAAATAAAAGAAATCTTAATGTCAAATTTACCAAGCTCAAATCGTTGTGACCTTGTCTCTTCCATGAGGCTCATCGCTTGAGATAGTAACACGAAGTTGTCAATAGGTGGAGCGAACCTGGACAGTTGCAGCGAGAAGTCCAGGCAGAGAGGGCGCTCACAAGGGAGGTCCAGGAACAAGAGAGAAAGCGTGTTTCACACCCTGTGGTATTTATACTGGGCTTTTGGAAGTCTCGCCTTGGGGGTGACTTAAAGGGGGAGCCTGCTTTAATGTCTGTATCTTTTTTACTTGAATAACCTATTTCTGGATTAAACCAACTTTACAATATTCAGATGTTAAAATCACAGTTATCAAAATAACCACCTTCCAACATACATCAAATCAATATCAGACATGGGCTTATAGCGTTATTCATGGTACCAATACCCTAATTAGATAGGTAATAATATATTTAATAGGTCTGTACATATGTACTTATGCTGTATAGTATATAATTATATAACATTACTATTCCAAAGTGTTTGTGACTTTAGAATATTGCGTTATTCACATTTAAACCTGTAATAACTTTTAGATTAGAGTGAGTCTGTGGGACAAAGAATTTATCTCTCTGGTCTTTCGGCAGGATAAATTAATAAATAAATTAATGTCATAGCACATTCCACTAACATGGGTTGCAGAATGTGTAAAGAAGTATTAAGAAAAATGTAACTATGATTTTAGGTCTTCTCGTTAACCATAGGTATACACAAATAGTTAAACGTTAATATAAAACATAGCTTACAATTTGTCTTATTGTAAACACACCTTAATGTCTTTATTAAGGTGAAGGGAAAATGTAGTGTTCTTCTGTGGTTAAGAAGGGTGTTTGTTTATCTTGAGGGGATAGTTAGGTTGTAAACCTGTGTGTATCTCAGTATGGATGCAGGAAAGGAGAAATACATTCAATGCTAGTTTAGAATGAAATTGTTTAATGCGTGTGACTCAGGATCACTACACCAAGAAGGCAGAATACTCTGAACTGCTGTTTGGTGCATATGCACAGACAACAGAAGAGTTTTCCCACCCACAACCCGGAGGCGTAAGGAGGTGACCCTCTCATCCACCGGGGTAAACGCCAACGTCACAGTGCTCAGCCAAGGGAAACTCCAGAGTAGAATAGAGTCCAACCCCTCTTAAGGAGTACGGTTCCAGAACCGAGACTGTGCGGAGAGGTAAGCCCCACCAGATCTAATTGGTTGCGCTCCACCTCTCCCGCACATGTTCTGGCTCCTTCCCCCACAGACAGGTGACGTTCCACGTCCCCAGAGCCAGCCTCTGCCGCCCAGGTCTGGTCCGTCAAGGTCCCTGACCTTCACTGCCATGCAAAAAACTAATTGTCTAAAATAATAATAATATATACATAATAACTTCAGTAGTCTTAGCTCTTAGAATATTAGCACTTTGTTGGTAATTTATGTTCTAGAAATTTCTTTTGTGAATTGAATGGTAATAGATAGGCTAATGTATGTTGTAAGAAGTCTAACTAAGTTAGCCCGGATGACATGCTACTGTCATTATCCTATACAGAATGTTGGTTGCTTACAACATCTGGTGTATAACTAGTGTGACAAATGTTTGTCAGTTTGGATAAAAGCATATGTTAAATGCTGTAAATGTAATGCTAGTGGGGCCAATGTTTGCAAAGAGTATAAAAAGTAACTAGTTCTCAAGCCATGGGTGAAGATATTCAGATGGGGGCGGTATAATTCTAATGTGGGGCTGATGTCACAAGGCCATAGGGATTGGTAGGCACTCCAAATGTTCAACTGAAAGCACTGAAAAGTGAGTTTTTTCTTTAAATCTTGCATGGATATGTTTCTTTAGTTTCCACAAGATGGCAGTAGACTGCTTTTTTTTTAAACAGTCAGATTAAAGGAAATAATACATTAAATTCAAACCTATCCATTGTAAGACGTAACAACTGTAAATGTATATTAAATATTTCTATGTTTTTATATTTCAATATAATAGCATTTTGAATGTATGTTATGCTGTAATGCAGATCAGACTTTCAGATACCATTGATTATTACTACAAACTAAACTGCTTATATTAATCATTATTTTGGCATTGTTGGCTGACATCAATACAATAAAAAAGAGAAAATCCATATTACACATTACAGAAAACCTCACTAAATGTAAACTTGTAAAGAGGATGACAGTATAGATTTTCTTTATTTGAATCTCAAGCAATGTTCCATCTATTTGGTATAGCTCTTTTGTTTTCAACATTGAGAAAGGCACTATACAGTGATATTTCAGTTTTTCAAAGTAAAAAAAAGAAAGAAAGTGGTTTGTGGTTTGTTTCAATGGCTATGCTTCAGTGTTTTAGAACATTACATTACAAATGTGCCTGGAACTATTTTGCCTAGAAACAACTATTTTCCCCTGGAATCCTTGGGTCATGCAGAAGTCAGTAGTACTATACCACATGTAATGTGAAATTTGGTACTCGGCAGAACTTCTAAAAGGAAGTTGAAATTTAAGTTGCTACAATCTTTCTTAGGCATGTGTCCTAATCTTTCCTATGTAATAGTTGGCTCAAGCAACAAATGCAGGCACCACCAGCCAAGATTTGTATAGGCATGGCATCAGCTGGAGGCAGTGTAACAAACTGCACAAAATGCAGCCAGAAGGTGGTACTGTACAAGGCTATTCATATTTAAGCCTTTAACACAAGAATGCATTGGGCTAGAAAAAAAAATTATTTTCATTGTAATTCCTTTTTCATTTCACTATTTATCCGTAGTAAACTGAAATGGAGAAACTGTAGGCATGGTCATTATAAATGCTGCCTACACTCAAGGCCTTAGCTACAGTATATAAACTACTTGTTGTCTAGTATGTCACACTGCATCACATTTGTACACTGAAATAATGGGTTTTCCCTTCTTTCCATTAAATCTGATTTAGAGGCAGGTAATATGTGACAACAAAGCGAATTATCATGATACAACATGTGAATAACAGTGGTCCATTGCGAAAAACTATATACCTAGCATATATCGCATTAGCTGGTTATGGTTTGGTAAAAGGCAGTCAATGTAAACAGCAGGACCATCTACATAATTTTGTAGCATTTCCTGTCATTCTTCTGCAAAAGCAGAATAATGCGTTTACATTGAATAGAGTATAGAGTATACAATGTACAAGCGTATAGTGCTGAATAAAGTTAGATGAATAAAATCAAATGACATTTGGAAGAATCCAACAGTTTAGTCAGATCCTCAGTGATTAAGCCCATGCTATGATAGTGTCTGTACTGAATATCATTCTCTTCCACTTAGGATGATATGTCTAAAATATAAACAGAAGAAATGGCAGTTTTTGATGTTTGTACATGTACAAGTATTGTACATGGGAAGATGGGGATGTTTGGTTGTGGCCTCCGATCTCTTACCCACCACATTAACCATCTCAACAGAACAATCCTGATTGAGCCCACTGTACTTTAAAGCGTTACCCTGAAGTCTTTAGCTGGTTTATCTCACAATTTTGCCACCATGAATATAATATATATATATATATATATATATATATGAATTGTGAACTGCTAAACTGCATTGTATAGTAGAAAACCTAAAATGGCAGTTAAGCCGCTACAATTCCAAAGCTGCACAGTGAGATGAATCGTATAAAAGCTGTGTTATTAGAGGAGCCATATTTGCAGAATTTGCAGTTTAGCTGCACATACAGTACAGTAACAACACAATATGGAGCAACCCAAACTCTCCTGAAGTTTGAGTAAAGCTCTCCTAATAAAACTAATAACTCACGGTTTTACCCTTGTAGTTTACCCAGACCTTGTGGCACTGTAAGGAATACACAGTAGTGTATCTACAGTATCTTAAATTTGTATACTGATTTAATATAGTATAGACCTAAACTTTGGTTTGTAAGTGTGAATATAATAAATCTGTGGGAAATGTGCAAAAACATGTACTTCTGGCCTGACTAACCTCTTGCTTTTAAGCCAACATTCAGAAATGTCCACGTAACGGTCCTATTATTAAAGTAATGATGGTGATTACAAATGAATTTCTCTAATCAATTATTTTGCCCCGGAGATGTATAACTACACTGCATTATATACTGCAACATTATTATTCATCCTCCATGATTTGTTTTCACCACAGACATTATTTAGCTTTGTAATGACTATAGAAATACCACAACATGTCCAGTCCTGTTAATGATGTAATTCACTTAAGTGAAAAATATAATGTATGCTAGCTTGAAAGAAAGTATGTACTGTAAGCCACATGTTCAGCGATGCATCTCTAAAGACACCCTGATAGTTACATGCACATAATACATGGTTCCTGTTTAAATAGACTTGCACATAAACAGAAGGCTTCACCTGTGTTGTCACCACCTTTACTCTGCTCATCTGTTCTCTTTTTATATAGTAGGTCGCAGTGGCTGGGACCGATCTAACACTTTCTAATCAAGCGGTCACCATTTATCATCTGCCACTGGCAGCTTTAAGTAGCCATAAATTAGCGTGGGTCTAGCTCCTCATTTGTCATGTGAGACCCTGGTTGTTGTATATCTCCTGCTTTGGGGACTGTAGCTCTTCTTTACAGCGCCTGCCGCCAGCACCAGGGAATGACAGCAACAAATAACTCTGTGATAATAATGGACCTTCGCACCATGATAACGACGAAAGAGACCCTAGCCATTAAAAAAAACCTTTTAAGCTTTTATTTCATTAAACAACAGAGGCTCCATTAGTTTCACAGAATATATGGCTGTCGAACAATGGAAGAATTTTCCAGGCGGATATACTGTAATGCCATAAATACATCCTGCTCAACCCTTACATTTCCCAAGAATGGGTATTCTCAATTGATTTCAACATTCAAGATTTAAGTTTAATTTGTATCTGTGACTCACTTATTCTTTAGTTAATGCTTTAGAAATTGTCACTGTTTCCATCATGCAAAATATGGACAATGAAAAGTTTTTTTTTATTTTTTGTATTTTTGGTTAAGGGCATAGGCTACTGGAATCTGTGTGTCTATATATATATATATATATATATATATATATATATATATAATGAGGCATTTTAGAAGCACATAGCAGGGAACTTCATTTGGACATTGAAATTTAAAAATTTTTGATCTATACATTTTGTGTAATTTCTTGGAAATACCATACACATCCTCAGCTATCAGTGACTGAAATTCTCTGTGAGAGAAACTTCTCCGGTTGATAGCCCCTGCCTCTTTATAGAGTAGATTGACGGTGGCCAAAAGAAATCTGACTATTCGGGGCCTCTTTTACCTTATTGGTCCAGCAACTCTACCTTGTCTGTCAGTCAGTTCGCACACACATCTCAGTGGCTCTTCACAATAGCAGAACAATGGGCTCCAGAGGAAGGGAGCATAGGAGGAGAGGGTGAGACTTTAAGTGTTTTGCTCTATTTTTCTCTTTTTTAGCTAGCTCTTGTTGCAACTCTCAAATCCTACCTCCAGCAGCTTTAAAGTATGGACCCTATAAAACTGCTATACTTTTCTTTTTTTAATTCAGACAAGTTTAGGCAACCCACTCTGTTAAATGTCAGGCATGTACTTATAAGCTACCTAATAAGTATAGAGCCTGACCTCCTCAGCTATCAAAACAGGCAGTTTAAAAAGTAATTTTCACATTTTGCAAACTGACGTCAGTTGGTCAAAGAATAATTCTCAATTATTTGATGCCTGTTGAGTGAACCCCTGTAGAAACCTAGCAACCAATAACTCATCAGTGTTAAAAAAGCTTATTTCTTGAGTTCATGAAATTGCCTCTGGTGTTTTTGGAACCTTTGATACCTAGATTAATTTGATCCTTTATTGTCCCTATTTTGCTTGTTTAGTAATGCCCTGAGGAAAATGACTGTGACCTGGATAAAGAGTTTGTCTTTGAATGTTCCTCACCTTCTTCCCACTTTCTCCCTAGGTAGATTCCACTACTGTTTAGGAAGAGACCATGGTTTGGGGGTTAATTCAACCTACTGTACACTGTCCCCATTTTGTGTGTGGTGCTCTTTCAAGAGTTGAAGTGCAATGTCCATAGCGCATAGGACATTTGTATCCTTCATAGTGTATTGGTAGTCTGTGCTCTGGTCTCTTTTAAACAAATTAACTAATGAAGCCTTAATATTGGTTAAGGAATTTCCTCCAGTGCTGTGATTAGGAAATAATATACAGTACAAAGTATACACATGATCCGTAATATTCATACTGTAATATATTTTTAGATTATTTACTTTACTGTTTATATTACAACATTCATTATTTTATCATACTATTTTCTCATATAATCTGCAAATAAAAACACAGATACAAATCAAATTTATATGCAACTTTAATCATGCATTAGTTTACATGGTCTCTTCATGCAGTTTCTGGAACTTTACTTTCACACAGCATCCCAGTGTCTATTCTGTCACAGCTGAGCAGAGTAGGATCATATCTTGTTGTGTGGTGTTCCCATAAATATTCACAAATGGAGTTATCAACCATGCTAAATGCCCATGGGCCATTTTTCTTTAAGTTACAAATTGTACACGTATCATTAAGCTCCCTTCTAAGTATTTGTGGTCTACGGAGAATTGCCTGAAATACAGCCCACATACTGTACCAAGCCTCACAATACCCCACAACATAATTTCAGATAGTGATGGTGTTGTGGCTTTAGTAGAACAATATTTGAATATTTAGAGAAGTATCAATACACCACAACAGAATACAGTAACTGTAGTATCTTGGTGCTGATCAATGCTGTACTTTGCTTTTGGTAAGAAGAAATAGTACATTTCATTTTTATATTTTGATTTGTCACTGTGTGGTATGGTAGCCTATTTAGCGTACAGTACTTCCCATTAATAAAAATCTTTACATTTATCTGGGTCTGGGTTTTTATAATCTGGTTTCTCTAAGGAAGAGTCTTACTGGCACAATAGTTTCATTTAAACATCATGTATTGTCAACCAGCGAAGGTTGTAAGACTACTATATACTGTTAAGCCAACACTGTGACCTGTCTGTGGTCCATATGCTGACAACACACAGAAAGCAGGTGACTGCTTCAGAAAGCAGTGTTTTCAGTGCAGATGAGACAAATTGCACAAACATTGGTATAAGTTTATATCTTAAATGTGTAACATTAACAGCCATGATGTTGGAAACCATGGATTGAAAAGCAGGATTAAGATGGACACCAGCTACCTTCAGTATGTCGTCTTGCGATTGTGATTCATAACAAGGTCAAAGAAACATCTAGTTCCCTCCAAGCGTAATAGCTGGCATTTTGTCACTGTCACTGTGAAGCTCTGAAAGTGGAGGTTAAATGAATTCTGATGACACTTTGCTAATCATCTGGCAAATGGCCACTATGTGGGGTCAGGCAAACCTGGTCTTTAGAATAAGTTATCAGAAATCAGGCCACTGCTATTCAACAAGTGCACTTCAGATACATAGTATATGCACAGTATGTCCCTGTCCGTCTGTCTGTCGTTATTCATAATTTAAATGTAATATTCTCCGTTTTTAACACTTAAGAACACAGACATCAAAGCACAAGAGATGCCTGCATTACACTGGGCTGTTACCATATTAGTAATTGTGACCTTTTTCTTCACTGAACACTCCTGTAGGCTCTGGCAGTGATCCTTGCAGATTCCCGACAATTTTGGAATAGGGCAGTTGCAGCACTGAATTACTTCAGTTTAAATTCCCTGAGTCTGCCTTACTCTGGATTGATACAAGCTAAACAAATGTAACACCTCATCTCGACAACTTTTCCTTAGATATCCTCTGGAATCTCTTGCAGTCTGGGTATTATTAACTCTCTTATGATTATGCATATTTTCAGTCATGTTGATTGATATTAGATAAAATATCAAAATGTACCGTTGATCTCTTATTACTTTTAATTGAAAATGCCCAATACCAATTGCTTATGCATTGTAAACTATAACATAATCCTTTTAACATATTCTTAAAGATGCAATTTATTACATAGGCGTATGCAATTATCTGCTTTACTAATAATGGAACCCATGCTCTAATTTACTTCACAGTGTGTCCCCTGAGGTTTCTGCAGCAGTTACTGGAGCCCCTAAGGTTATGCACTAATAAACCACTGTTGACAAACACTGGACACTAGATCAATAATAATGATTTGTTGTGATTATTTCAGCAATTTCACCCATCTTCTCTAGAAAATACCATAACTTTTCATAGGAAACTTGCAGAATCTGAATTAAGATACACAGCCTTCATACTATGTTTTGATTGGGATAAAAACACTCAAGATAATTTTATATTGGTGAATTTCCATTATTGATATAATAGTGGATTTTCTCACTAGAGACAGACATTACAGTATCTAACGTAGTGTCTCATGAATTTTCTGATTTATTATTTAGCCTTCATCTTTCCAGTCAGTTGTCACCATTGCCAAAGGCTTGGCTTGCCCATTGTATCCTCAACAAAAGTATGTGTCCTATGATGCATTAAATTAGTTTTGTAACGAAATGTAAGGTAAACTGATTACAGTACTGTATGCCATTTTAAGATTACTGTTTTAAGCATATTTTAGTGATTATGTGGATAATATCGAATAGAAAATATTTTGACCAATTTTCATTGGACTAGCTCTTTACATAAGATTTCTAATGTAAATGTAGGCACCTTTCAAACATTTAAACAAACTTTTATATTAAAAATATTTTAGAGAATAAAACTTAGCTGCCCCCAGGCGACCTTATCATTCTAGTGTCATAATGTGTAGCAGATGATAAAATATCAGAAATTACTATTCGATAATTAAGACTGACGATAACATTATTTTACTTTTTTATAATATATCAAGTAAAAGCAGTGATGGCTTTTATCACCACTTTCTTCAGGAGTGCAAAAATAAAATGTAGCCTTGTCATGGTGACTAAATGTCCAGGAGGATCTTGGTACTCACTTACACATCCTGTGATTAACTGCATTGGGCCAGGACAGCTTGCAGGCCCTGGAGTGACTTCTGAGCCCAACTCAAGAGTCCCGTTCAGCTGGTCTTTGTGAGGAACATGGAGCAGATGTGTGAGCCAAATTATTTATGTGTCGTGAATACTGTTTTAAAATATTAAGTAACTGCAAAGGCCATCATATTCACATTTGACGAGAGGAAAACCACAGTACACACTAGCAAAAATATGGTGCTAAAATTGAAATATTAAATAATTTATCTTGCAGACATCAGTTCATCAGGTAATCTGAAAACATTAATATCATAAAAAGCATGTCCACTCAACTAGACTTTATTAATTTAGATGTTCATGCAAACATCTAATCTGATATGCACAATGCACAGCAGCTCTTTAAAGGAAGGAAACAAATAATTATATATACTGTAGCATCAGATATTAGTTACAAATTTTACGAAATTAGTGACAAAGTCACTTACTTCGTATGGATATCCTGTGCGTGCTCGTTTATAGTGCCTTTTAACATGTCTCTACCCCAGTGCAGTCTTTTCTGCCATGTAAAGTGCAAATTTTTTAGGTCAAGCAGACATAAACCCAGCTGCTCGAAATGGCATTGTATTTAAAGCTGACCTCACCTTTAATGTTCAGCTAAAGAGTTGTACAGTCCTGCTTCCATCAACTAAGAACCATGTCATTTTATGGTTCAGCCATTTTTATGGTTCAGCAATCTGGAGAAAGTCATTTTACAGTTTTGCCTGTACTGCTATACTGTAACTCATTTCCACTTTCCTGCCTAAATCCAAATTCTTCCAACTTTTACAGAATACAGCTAGGAATGTATTGTATTTGGTGCAAACACGACACCCTGGCCCTTAGCATTTCCTCATACAGCAGTTCTTGATATTTGGCATTATGAACATAATTGTAAAAATACAGTAAAAGTAAACAAAATATGGCCAATATCAGGCCTTTATAGTTTCCTCTCCTGATGTGAGTTAAGAGAAGGATGTTTATTTTATTATACAGCACATACTTGGTTTATTGTAACAAACCATCCATCATTCCTTACTAAACCCTGACCATCTTCTTTTTTTTCCTTATATTTATCCTTAACCTTTGGGTTAGAAACAAAAAACGTTTAATGATATTTGACACACCAATAACATAAACA